>JAUMHH010214279.1:0-12543 GCA_032359455.1 Chlamys rubida | reverse complement strand
AAAAGTGAGGCATTGTCAAGGGAGACATTAGGAAGAAGAAAGTTGTTTAGAAAGAAGAGAAAAGATAAGATCCCAAAGTTAGTCGCCTCTTAAAATCATGCAATGGGGGCAGCAGGTACAATTAGTACACCCTACCTGCATGGCGTATGTTAATTACTTTCAAGTTACACCAACTGGGGCATACGTCAATTGAGCTCATATAGATCAGGTTAGTTTGTATAGTCCATTTGACGTTTGTGCGAGACCAGATATGTAGTGCTTTATTGGGTCAAATTGTTACTGTTGACCAAACTATTTTAGAAAATCTTGAGGAAGTGAGTTAAAGATCACTCCAATTTACCTTAAACATTTTGACTTTAGCTTCCCCGTATTACTATACATCATCAACTAAATCTAATACAACTATGCTGCATATGGTGTGGTTTGTGGAAGTTTTATACTATACGCAAAATGTCCACCAAATCCGAATATTGAAAGAGAAATAACACAAATGTACCTTTCCTTTTCCTGAATGATACTATGCCTAAAACACTGGGACAGGAAAGAATGGTTGCAACCATGCCTGGTAAAAAAAAACATAGCATTTTTCTTCATGCTTATTTGGAAAATTAAGCAGTAATTCGTCAAGACTCAATTCCTGGGCAACATTTGTTTCTAATTTAAATTTTAACCCCTCCTCCTCCTTCCTTATGTGTAATAAATGGAATTTTGTTTTCAAATACATGTATAGCAATTAATCTGACCCAGAAGCAACATCGCGATTTTTTTTATCGACAAAGGAATTTGACACCCATCCTTTGATGGATAACAAGTATGTGTTAGGACGATCACAACAATGATAAATATAATTATATTTTAAGAAAAAATGTATAAACAATAAATTAGTGGAGATGCTTGTTAACCAGAGAGATGGGCATGGACATTCTTTCAAGTTCAATATAATAGACGAACATGTGACAAAAGAAACTCAGTAAATTTACTCTGCACAACGACATTATGCTGCAAATTATTTAGGAAAATAGCCGTTAAGCACTAAGACAAAATAATGACAAATCTCTTATTTTATTACATATTACTTACAAGCTCATTTTATACATTCTCGCCTCATAGTGGAAATAACCTGTACGAACACTACCTTCGTTAAATCAAATTAAAACCTCTTTTACCTCAATAATACAGTCACACTTGCTGATCTTTTTAAAGTCCGTAACTCAAAGATCTCGTATGCAAAGTGTTGTTCCCTTAATTATGCCATTCTTCGAGAGATCTTACTAATAGTGCAACTTGTAATTCTTGACATTCATGTGAGAATGTGCCCCTACTGCAAAATTCGAATGCTTTGAATATGCAGTTTGATTTGGACGGAATTTTTGTTGGAATGTCAAAGCTTTAGATTGATTGTACTGCAAATATTTATGGATAATCAAAATCAGAAATAGATTTTAACTCGATTTTATTCAACTCGATAAAATACATGTTTCCATTTTTACCATATAATTGTTAATGGTTGTTTGGTGAAGACGCTGATTTGTGTCTAGGCCCTTATACACATTTGACTTAAAACAGATTTAAACTAATAACAAAGAAATATAAAACTCTGTATTGAACTTTTAAGATTTCTGAATTGAAGTATCCCTGTACCATTGCGAAAAACTTACTCATTTTATTCCTGTATATTTTTTCTATTTAGTAGCGATTTGTTTAATTGCAGTTCTAAATTTACAACACAACGTTCCGTAACAATCGTCCAAAACGAAAAGAGATTTGAATTTAGAATAAAATCGTGCTCTGAATGAGTTGTCTATTTGATTAAACCAGGGCTGAACAAACTGATTGTGTTATTTTTTTGTAATTGCATAATCTCTTTTGCGGTAATTCTACTAGTCAGGGCTTCCCCACACATTATAAAAAATACCCTCATTCATTCGTTGGCGTTATAATCTTTACTTTTTTATAAATTCAATCTGTTTCATTAAATTGAATTGAAAATTGTAATCTACAAGCACTGGTCTGAGATCAAAAGTCAAGACTTTTTCAAAATTATCCCAAGAGGGAAAAGACATTGGACGACACAATCAAATTTCCAACTAATCTCAAACCAGCATTTCTTTCAAAATCTGCCATACTTGATTTTCGCTCAAGAGACAAAAGGGTGCCATTTAAATAATCAACGTCTGGTGCACTCTTTGGAATAATCTGGAAATACATTTCAACTGAGTCAAGAAGGCTTTTCTACATTTCTTTCTACATTCTTCAAACCGATGGCTTCAAAAAATATATTTATTATCTAAACAAGAAATAAAAAATATAAGTATACTTCATAAGTTAACACCAGTTAAGAAATCATTCTGCTTTATAAACACCAAGAAATACTAATTGTAATGTCGTTATTTTGTAACGAATGACCACATAGCTAACATGCTTTGGATACTATTGTTCTCCGTTTATAACCAAGTCTTCAACATATGTTGCGATGTTAATATGTTATTTAACAAATGGTTACAGACATAGATGACATATATATGGATCCCCTCAATCCTCCTTTTTAGAACCCAGTCTGTATCCATTCTGACACATAATGTACCTCGTTGCTGCATAAAGCTTGCTTTTTTGTTTCACAAACTTTGACCTGACTCCGATCTGTGTCATTAATGATTTGGTTCTTCCAAAACCAAGTTGTTGAATGTGATTTGTAGAAAATAACCTTTCATTTGAACTAAAAACAAAAATATGTAATACTATTACACGGATTGTTCTGCAAACCCCATCACAATATTCTTTTAAGGTGACTATAAAAAAAATTCGATATAATTGCATCAGTTACAAACGATTCTATAGTTAAGGAAACATAACTCAAAAATAAAACTAGTAAAGAAAATATGATGAATGATCTGTCTTCATTTCTAGTCTAGCCAGGGGTTGACACTAACTTTTAATAGGTGGTGGTGGACCTGCTGAATTGCTGGTGGACCGGAAAAATTATATGAAATCTGGGGCGCGAAGCGCCCCAGCCGACGAGCGCAGCGAGGAAGGTGGAGGGGGTGTCTCCCCGCTCCTGATTTAAAGAGGGTACCCCCGAAAATTTTGAAAACCTAGATGCAAAATCCTGGCATCTGAGGGTTTTTCAACAAATAATGAAGCTTTTTAATTTTCTGTAAAATCCTTCTTTTTTCTCCTTACTTTTTCAATTTTCCAATTTATGACTTATTTTTTAAAAAATGACACAGAAACATGAAACATAATTTCTCTTTAATTTCTTCTACATAGTCTCCAACAGGAGTCTGTAGGACTTTTGTTGCAATTCAACCAAATCTCTTCTTGACATTTCGGTATCATTATCATCGTCCGAATCGCATTCTGCTGTTGGTTCCTGCACTCCCTCCTCCATCGCTTCCTCCTCAGCCTCAGGATCCTCCGCCTCGTCAACAGCAAGCTGGTCCACTCCATCCCCGTCCAACACAATTTTCACATTGGGAATACTGCATTTCTGTGAAATATAATTGAAAAACGCAGTTTTGGTTTTATAACTGTATTAGATGATTTGAATATAAAATGAAACCAAAATTTTACATTCCAGAATTATCATTATCACATCTCATTTCCATTCAAATATCTTTGTAAATTTAATACCTTAATATCTATTATCTTGGTCATTTAACATGTGTTCTTTTTCATTGTATATTTTATTATATAAATTAACATACCCTTAGCTCATCTTTATAGAAAGGCCTTCTTGCTCTTTCCCCTCCTCCATACCAATGGTGGATCGAGGGTAGGGGGTCGAAGGACTCCACTGGTTCCACCTCCAAAGAGATGAGCATTAGGTCGCTCAAATTTGATTCACCCAGCCTTGACCTCCAGTCGTTTTTTACAATTTTCATGCTGTAGAATATATATCAATATTGATGTCGTTATAACTTTGGTTACAAAAAGTAGTCTTTTAAGTCATAGTCATTTAGTGAGAAGTGACTTTTCTTTCAAAGTATCCAGATTTTACATCATTGTTTATTGTTTACAATTAAATTGATTACCATGAGAAACCCCTTTCTGCATCCACTGATGAACCTGGTAGTGACATCAGGTAATCCACCAACTTGAAGAAATTTTTGTGGCGCTCCCCATACATGCTCTGCATTGCTTGCCAGGTCAAATGCATTTTTGGTTTCCTGGTTGAATAAGTAGAACTTTGTCAATGATTTAAACTAAATTTATGTTATTTAATATTTCAGTGTAAGTGGTGACTAGCTTACTAAAATTGATATATAGTATAATACACACTGACAGTCACTGAGTAAACATGTTATTAGTTTGATATATATATATATCATTTAAATAATTGATTTGTACTTTGTTTTTTTGCATCAGTTGGGTGTTTACCGTGCAATCAAGGTCTTTAAGTGAGTCCATTCAGACTCAATTCCCTCGATGTCCATTGTTGGACAACATGCTGTAAGTGCTGGTCTGGTCATCTCCACCAACTGCTTCACCTGTTCATCTCCGAAATCTTAATTTAGAGATAAAAAATGGTGCTTTTCCATGGTAACCAGTACATGTCTTTAATATGAAAAGCAACAACAACATAAAAGAATCATTGAGAAGAAAACATTGAAATAGTCGTGTGTCAATATTAAGTCTAAAAGATATTGATTCAATACAGCATAACATATTATACAATTATGGACTTTTGTGCTGGTGAATATGATGTGATATGAACCTGAAAGAGTGATATTGACCGAGGCATTTCGTTACAGTTTAAGCATACCTAGTTCAGTACTCATATCAGGCCATTCTGATATTGCAAGTATGGTGGAACAACCAAACATTGCTAGATCACCAGCAAATCTTTTGGATATAGTGTCCAGCAAGTTATCTAGTAACTTGGTTTTCTGTGTCCTGTGCTTAGTCTCTGTGATGTCACTGGACCCAGCCATCCTCAGGAAAGGACCATTGCTAACAGGTTATGGCCATCGGGTTAAAAACGCAGGAAAATTACAAGCAGAGGAAGGCAAGGGAGGGGTTAAAAGCAGTACATTGCATTAGTTTAAGCATAAAAGTTACTTAGTAAAGGTTAATCAATTAAATATTACTTAGCTAAACATTAATACTGTTAATCTATTAGCTTTAATACTTATGTTAAGCTTTATTATACAATATTAGTTATAGCTATGGCTAGATACATTCATTTTCATTATACAACTTCAATGTAGGTTACCTTGTTTTAAACTTCTGAAGGATCACCTTCACACTTTCCAGCTCAGTGTGGATGTCCGACAAGGTGCTGTCTTTTGCCTGTATTGTCACAGACACCGTGCTAAGGCACTTAACAACATCCATCATCAGGTGAAGCCAAAAGATGATGGATGGATCTTTCAGGAGTTTTAAAAAGTTGCGTGCTTTGGCACTAGATTCTTTTGAAGGATTTTGTTGCATCTGATAAGAAGAAAAAAAGAAACAAAAAAAATGTTAAAGCACAGAGTACAGAAATAAAAATACATGAATGAAAATGATTACTTATTATCGCCTTCTCTAGGGATTACCTGCTCCAAGTGGAGAACAATCCCATCATATCCTGTGAGGACTTGCTTTAGGGCACGTTCCGTGTGTGGCAACCACCTCGTACCACCCATACGTGTAGGCACCAACATCCTTTTGCTGATCGAATCAAATGTCAGCTTAAGGTTTGACCTATTTAATGGACTGTATCTGAAAGCATAAGTTTGTTTGTGACAGCGATTGAATATTGCATTCACCAAAGTTGACCTAATTTTTATTGAACTTGTTACAATGCAGAATCATTTGTTAAATCTACCAGCCACTTACTTGTAGAACAAGTACAGATTCAGCAGAAGCAGTTCACATCTCTGTTGGATTGGTATGCTCTTTATGGCATCCTTGTATGCAAGCTCAAGTCTGTAAAATTATGTTGTCAGTATCAAGATTAATAACAATATTATAATTAATATTATAAAATCCTTAATCAACACTTGTGGGTATATTGTCGATATATTATAGATCATACCTGTGTGCAGAGCAGTGGATTCCTTTCAGGAATGGACGGGAAGTCAGGTCACTCATTCGCTTGACCACACCACTTTTCTGTCCGACCATCACTGAAGCTCCATCTGTCCCCATTGCCACAATCTTGTCTCGCCACATGGTTTCAAAGCGTGCATCCATCAGCTTGGCAATGGCTGTGGTGATGTTTACTGCATCAGCCTTGCCGACATGTTTCAGTCCAACAAAGAACGTCGAGAGCTGATCATGAACAAAAATATACAGAACAAAGTCACCAACAAAGATTAAGTCATGGTTGAAGGATAAAATTAACCTGCTGTTTTATTTTATTCTACATTATTCATTGTAGTTGTATGTATACATGGTTATTATGGCAATGCTTATATAAAAATGATATACAGAACAAATATGAAATGACAATAGAGAAATCGACCAGCAGTTTCCTAACTAAAATTGTTACAGACAATTAAACACACAAAAAATGAAAATAAAAACAAAAAAGTACATTTACATTGAACATCACGTTTTGGAGCCAGACCAGCTGTTCCATGTACGAATACCAACCTGAAATTTAAAAAAAATACCACAAAGCAACACGAACTCATATTCCGGTGAAAAAACACATCTGTTCAATATACGTATCTTGTGTATTTCCAGTTAAATGATTGCTATATTATGTATGTAAGTGTTGTAATGTTATTTTGCCTTCAAGCTACTTTGTAGTTACAATTGTGCAAATAAAGATTTTAATTTGAATTTGTATAAACTTGGACAATATTGAATTGTAACATATTGAGACTTTTTCAAGCTTATTGTTTGTTTACCTTTCCATTAAAAGTATCTTGCAACATACACTCATAAGGCATGTATGCCCCTTATTTAAATTTTACATGATTTTGTTGCAAATGTAATATTCAAAAACATCATGGAAAATACTTTAACTATTTTTTTGCATACCTGACAGTTAACAGATGTTCGTAAGTAAACAATCTCTGCCTCCTTGGATGAAGTGTCGGTTGAGCCGTCCGATATGACACTCAGAAACGATGCCTGCTGAACAATTTCATGCTGGGCGCTCCTCCTGGTATCGGCGATGTTGGCAACAAATTGCTGGCAATACTTGTCTGTTATGTATGTGTGACCAATGTCAACACCCTTTGCTCTGTCTAACGAACACAGTTTTACAAAGTCTGTATATGGTCGACCGGACTTGGCAACATAGTGAGCATTGCGAAATAACAATGTTAGCTTTCCAACTGCTGCCTTGTTTACCATAAGGAGGGTTTTGGAAGCAGTGGATGATGTTCCTGCGTTCTCTTTTTCTATGCATCTAACATGTCCCTCAGATACATCATGCTTTTTTATCACATCGATCTTGAAGTTTTTAGAGCCTTCAACAAAGCTTCCTGTAACTGTGCACTTATCATGCTTGCAGCATACCCTGCATTTCATCAAGTTTGTGTCATTGTCATAGTTGAGCCATGGAAACGATGTTTTCCAGGACTCCTGAAAACTTCTCGTTCTTTTTTGTTGTTCATACACAGTTTGTGTAATTTTTTTTTCTGAAGAAGTTTTCAACTTTTTTGCCGGTGGTTGAACACCAAGCCATTTAAACATGGTAACAAAGGCGATACGGTACAATTTCAAACACCTGTGGATAATCGACTGACACGATCACCTAAACGATATTCGCTAGAATACGATAGAAATTAAAACGTAACACGAAACAAAAATGTGAGGCTAAGTTTACCTTCATTTACCGGTTGACCTTGATCGTGAACGTCATTGTCATTTTAGTGCTTAGAAAAGCGGCAAACTATACCACGAGCGACTCAAACACTGAAAAGATTCCGATTTTACGCAAGCGGATTCACGCACTTCACTCGGTCCAAGAATGATAACGACAACTTTTAGCGGGTTAACAACACGAATAACGATTTTTTAAAAACCAAATGGAATTTTACGTTTCTCAGGCGAAGTAAATATAGTAGTGTCTTTCTTAACAATATTCAAAAATATGCATACACTTATCAAGCAATATATGTGGTGGACCGCCGTCCACCAAGCTTTTGAGATCAAGTGGACCGTCCAAGATTTTGGTGGACCCGGTCCTCCGGCCTACCGTTAGTGTCGACCCCTGCTAGCATTTGAAAGTATGTCCCTCTTGTAATGTTTTTAGAGCTCAAATCTGTATTTTATTATATGAATACATCTTCTTTCGCTCTTTTTCTGAACAATACTTCACAACTACACTAAATGCTAACTTTCGTAGATTGAAATGATTTAGTGCAATTTTGTGTTTTTGTTAAAACATTTTTAATCTGTTTTTGATGCAATTTTTCCTATCTATAGCAGAATTATGTAACACTAGTTTGGTTTTGGTTTTATTTTGTTTAACGTCCTATTAGCGATAAGGTGATTCAAGGACGTGCCTCCATGTGGGTTGTGTAAGCAAACTTGCGTGTATGGGTGCTGAATACGGGGTATGTTGGTGCACTTGCTTCCTTGTGATAGCGTGGATATGATTCCGACTTCATAGTGCTATCTCACTGAAATACCATGCCAAAGGCACCCAACACAGTATTCCGCCCGGTCACATGTTGCCATTACCCTTAAAGCTAAACGTTAAGCAGGGAATACAAACTATCATTTTTAAGAACTTTGGTATGTCCCGGACATAACCTATTGCATTCCTCACCAGGCGAACGTTCTACATAACATTAAAGCCAAATGTGAGTTATTACCAAGCAATGCGTTAGGGGGGGAAGGTAGTTAGAAGTAGAGAGAAAATATAAAGATCTAAACTATTGCAATTGGTGCAGCAGATTTATTTTGGTGGCTTTTGTGTCCCCAATTAGTGAACACGAAAGCAAATCCCCAATTCTGCAGGGGTTCCCTCATTAGTTGCCTCAGACGATATTCTTTTTTTCGATCCCCGTCCTGCAAGTGTGCAGGAAATTTAAGATAAAGGGACATCACGGAGAAGTGAATATATTTTTTTTTTCAAATACTACATAAACATATCAAGCGAGTCTCCTTATGGAAAATAACGACCTTAATGAAAATGAATAATTTTAAAATAATTATCGGGATTTTTAACCTGACCAACGTTTTATCGAGGATTTCCCTGCGTCAGAGCTACTATATTGCATACGCATAGCACGCCATTTTATTGTAAACACAATGACTGGCCGTGGGAAGTGTTGGTGAGTAAAAACCGCTACAAACCGCAAAGTTGTCAAATGGTCAAAAGATAGCGCAAGGATTACTTTACGGAATCATATTTGAAGGTGGGAAGTATTCAAAGGAGAAAATTACTGCCCTAGCAGTTAGTACGGTGCATGTTTTCTTCCGGATAGCCTGTATAAAGCTGAAATGGAATCGACAGAAATGCTGTTTATGTTATGAATAAATATCTAAAACTATTAACCTTGCTAGTATCTTAGTCTCAGTTGGAACTTATTTTGTTATGTTAATAGGCATGTAACGGAGAGAGTTTACTTTGTGTTTCTATATACAGTAGTTTATGCGAAAGGAAGGGATAAGTGACGTATTAGGTTGATTTTGCCATGGGGCCCTCAAACGGATAACTGTTGTGATGGCTTCGGCGTATTCTGTTCTCTCCTCTGTCGGTACTCTGGGTCAAATGATTCGTGCGCTATTAGATGTACATAATTTACAATAGTCCCTGGTTCAGTAAACTGGTATGATTTAATTGTATTCTAACTGAAGTAAACGATTATTTTTATTTACATGCAAGATTTAAATATCCGTACCACATTTACGCATTGTACTCATGTTTGCTTCTGAATCATATATTAAGGCTAAAGTCTAACAACCGTACTACAGGTATTTGCAAAACGTTTGCAAGAACATGTTAAAACCCCTAATATTTGCATATGTTAAATACCCTAATATTTGCATAGATTATGACTTTCACCAATATACCCCGTCTCCTGCATACACACACGCATACACTACACACATGGAGGCACGTCCTTAAATGACCGGAGCTGTTAATAATAGGACGTTAAACAAAATTAAACCAAACCAAACCTCACATGCATCTTTTTTAACATTACTACATATAACCACACACCCACATCTCTCGGTCTATACTGAAATGCTAGTTATTGTATTTGTCTGTCGTTATAGACAAATTTACGTGGCAAGCACATTTTTTAAATTCATTTTTAATCTGCGGTTTTTGCATCAATCATACTTCCTATCAAAATCAATTTACAATTGCTCACAATCTGAAATATCTCTTAGTGTTTAAACACTTGCCATCATCGCCAGACAGTAACGTTTCCGAATGTAATTGGAAAAGATAGTAGACCCTTAATAAATATTTTTAGAAAAACGTGCATATTACACCAATCGGAACATCAATAATTGCAACACGTTGTTGTCTACTAGGTAAAAAGTAAAACAAAAGGAAAAAAATCGCCTCCGATGCCATATCATTTTTATTTTTTAAAAAGTTATGTTCGGCAAACTTTGTCAAATCCCTTTAAACATTAATTTGATATCTATTGCATACGTTTTTTTTAAAGCGAGATTTGTAAGTGTTGAGTGTTTTTGACATGATCGCTGTTGTTATTGAAGTAAATATAATGTAAAAGTTGCGTTTAACAAGTATGCATTGCATTTGAAATTGAAAGTATGTATGAACGTATGTACATGTAACACACATTTTATAAACATGTTTAACGTGCAATACAATGAATAAATGAATTAATGATATAAACAAAACTGGTAAACATCCTCCTTCATCATTGAAATCCAGACGTCCAAGTTCTAGAAATGTTCTAGACGGGAATCAACCCGGCAACTCAATATCAGGAAAATTACAAATAAACTTATTTTAAGATGCCCATATGTAATACTGACACCAAAAGAAAAACACCCTGAATTTAATCAATTTACTTATTTCTATGCAACCTTTTCATTATAATTATGTTCTATCTACACAAACTTGTTCAAAGGTGATTATTTGTAATCAGTCAGCGCTGTCAATGACCGGTCAATATTCAAATCTAGGCAAGCACATGTCACATGCACATTATTTTCAACAGGTTTCTCACACCAGTCGATATACTGTGTTCACTTGTAGCGAATTATTGTGGTGAGGAGGTTGTTTACAGTGATGCGATGTCAATCGTTATCATTGTTCGCATTCAAAGTATTAAATATACACAGCTCACATGCGCGTATACGTGAAGTTTCCCGTACCCCGGAGACACGTAGCCCCTACCCTCAGAGACATATGGACTTGACAACCAGTGGCATTTCTACAGCCATTAGAAGAGGCATGCATAATATGTCCGGCACGGGAACGTCATAATCGGTCAATAGCCTAGCTCGTCACAATAGCCGTAGTCTGTGTTTGGCAGGAGACAAAGCTCTAACAAGAATAGCACACACGCGACCTCAGAAAATATACGTATTTCTTGTCACAAATATATCAGCTGCCAAGCCTTGTAACATTTTCACCGTTGTTCATTAGAGCAGACGACTCCTTAAAACAATTAAACCACATCCTATTAAATTAACTATGCAACTTTTAAAAATTAATTATTTGAAAATTTAACATTTTGAACTATAGATATTTAGATACTGAGATTATACAGCAGATAGATGGTACTTTCTAGGAGGATAGGATAATTTACTGGCTATGATCGTCTTGAGCAGCCGTACATGAAAATGAAAACGAGGGACGCTGTTGGTGTAGTTTGTCTTCTGCATTATTTCTATTCCAGAGCATCTGACAACTACCACACACTTTTCAGTTTGTTTGTGTCAACATGATAGAAATACGCCTTAAATTATTCTTGCAAATTTGGAATGCCGGAGGTAAAAATTGAATTCAAAGCGAGGAATAGGCTTAAAATATGAAATTGAGATATACCACCCACACTTAGTATTGACGGGGTTTGTATTATTTATTTTTTTTCGTAAACATGTCATTATTTCCCATTTGTCATCCGCCTCAAGCTATTTCTGTCAGGGGAATATATTCGTACACACTATACCAAATGTTGACATTTTAGAGTCTGTATATGGCATTGTAAAGTTTATATAATTATATTAGTTTACATGTCTAAGTGGTATAGAAATGACAAACAAACTATAAATGTCTAAGTGTGGGCGGAGTCGAATGTGCCAGTATCTACTTCTTTTACAAAATAATATAACGATAAAACGGTCGTCGATCAATTTCTGAATAAATCACAAAAATGAATAGATTTGAACTATTAAATCGAGTTACAAAATAACATTTGCTTGCCTTAATATGCATTAATCTGTTAGGCATTAAAATCGATTTTTGAAGTCTGTGAAAACGAAATGTGATGGATGATTGTATAGGACAGAACTGTCTACAGCCTTACGCTTTCAATGCACTGCTTGGTCTTCCTGGTTCTGTCGCCTGTTCTATGCAGCTTGTTTATAGTCCGTTTCCATTTGTAACAATTTGGACGTTCGTTGGGAATTTTTGGAGAAATGTAAATGTATATATTTTTTGAA
>JAUMHH010214268.1:0-11021 GCA_032359455.1 Chlamys rubida | reverse complement strand
TTTAACAGTATCTTAAGTCATACATATAATAATTATGTAATTGATATTTAACAGTATCTTAAGTCATACATATAATAATTATGTAATTGATATTTAACAGTATCTTAAGTCATACATATAATATGTTACTGTATTTCCTGTACTGTTACTTTTACCGTTACTTCCGTTCCTGTATTCCTTCAATAGATAGTTTATCATCACACTAGTGATAGAATGGAATATTTACATAGCCGTCGAACCTATACTTCTTGTTGTCGACATCTCATAGATCTTGTAAATATTTTATTATATACAAACGCCTATCGGTAATAACTATATATACAGCCACAGGTAAGTATATGGATATACTATAATAATGTCTAATTGAATATATTTAATCTAGAAATATCTTAATACGCTAATAGTTTAGATGTTATGTTGTATATAATTGTGATGTATATTACGTAGTATTGTCACAGTGATAATGGCGTCTCATAGGTCAACACTGGCCGGACATTTATTATGCACAGTTTCTGAACATTGTAAAATGGGTTAGATAATACATGCATGTATTGAAATATGTGACACGCTAATAAATTTTTTTTTATTGTAATATGATAAAAAAACAAGAAAGAACGGAAAATATCAGAAATATAAACAGACGCTGAGGCTGACGGAAATTAACAATACGGAAAGATGGACTACAAGAAATAAATGCAACCATGAAATCGCAGTTGGATTTGTCTTCAATAATCAAAACTGTTTTTGTGGTAATATACACCTATGTATAGTTGACTAGTATTTATATCGACACTATCTGACTACAACAAAGTATTTTGTATTGATCACACTAAGAAAGAATAGCTGTCAGTAAAGAAAATATACACAGTATATCGAAATGGGGGTCACACGACCAATTTTGCTCTCTTCTCAACAAACAGAAATATATGTGTAATAGGGTTGAAATTTCATTACTCTAAGACGTCATGCACAGACATACTTACATTTTAGATATCTAAGACGATTTCAATACAAAAATATACTTGTCATGTCTTTGATTTACGTATCTGGAAACGTAATCACTGTTTAAAGTTTCATTGATAGAAATGCGAGCGCCAAATGTAAAAATGCATGCGTTGTGTTGATTTGCATGGGATCATTTATGCCTAATTGTCCAAAGAGAAAACTTAGGTTGTTCTTCAGCTACAATACTTAACTGAACACTATTGTGGAATCGTGAACAAAATACTTTGAAAATATGATGATATTACACATGCTATTCAAATAATCTATCGCTGAAGTAAAAAGCCCTGTTAATTGGAACTTGAAGCAAACAAATACATATGTTTACCAGCACAGGTGATTTGATACCGTTATCACACAATCTTAATTTAGTTCACATAAAATGCGAACAAACGTATACCATTTAAACGTCACTCAAAGAGGTAGAATGCAGTGAGTTTTTGTTAACATATTAAATGTAATTTCACTTAAGAACAAAGTTATTGTTTTTTCTAGTTAAGCATTACATTGAAAAAATAAAACAAGTTTGGAATTTTTTCCTAAAACAAAAGGACACTTTTAAATAAAAATAGGAATTGTTTGATGAAATCACGCATGTTAACACACTTCATTTAGGTTAGAATATTATCAAACAACAGCTAAATTAGAGAAAGCGTTTGACTATTTGTATATATAATATTTCCAGATAGTTTGATTACAGAGATACATATACAACCTTTTAATTAAATTACATACAGGTATAAGGATATATACATTCTGTTAATAAATATTTATTGAAATCAGTGAACTCAAATATGGTCACTAATGAAACGTCTATTTGTGTGTTAAATCTGTGTTGATACTCTACTCAGATATTAGAAACCAGTAGCGAAGGTTTGTTTTTTTAATTCAAATTTCAATAGATTCAATATTTAGCATGCGAATGAGTGAATTTTTCAAAACAATATGTATTTGTGCATAAATAATGCGTTAATGCAACATTATTTTACCAATTATTATTATGTGGGTTCATTTAAGATTCCTCAAACTGATATGCGACTTTGCAGGTAACTGATGGATCTTTCATCTTATTAATTAACAATGAAAATATCCTATGTCTCATTTTTCACGAGGTGTTTTGTCAAAATATTTTTTCATTATAACGTTTTCAGCTCTAACTGATTCAACTTATACTGAATAATTTTAATCAACAGTTCTAGGTTGTGAAGTAGTTTATGATATAAAATAACAAGCATAAACAATTGTCTTTTCCTATCAAATATATTAAATGTCAGGCTTTGTGTTGGAATAGAAGACATTTTAAAGAGTGGTTTAGATATGATATAACCAGATAATATCTAGGTAAAGTATTGTCATGGCTATTATCAGTCAGCTTGACATTATAGCGATACATTCGGTTTCTCATACATCTTACACTATAGCGCTGTTTCCTGATATCGCTAGTTGTCTTAGATTATTTTATATATCGTTCTTCACATAAAAAACTTGGTTTGATAATTTTATCTGTATTTGTAAGGTTACGTGTAGACTTCGATATTTATTTCCTCATCAGATTCGAACAATACATATCCTTATAACTATATATATGTATCATAAGTATTAACGACAGTATGATCCAATAGGGGCTCTGAATCCGAACAAACAACTGTTCGTTAGATGCGTATTACTTAAATAGACAAGTTCCTTTGTCGGTACTGTCATCAACCATATAGATAAAGTTCGGAGTAGGTATGTATATTAAGATATACATGTATTGATAGAGATTGCCAGGTTTGATGGGCTCCCAAACAAATATCGTGTCCTAAATATAATAGGGTTTCATTCGTATATACACATTCGCAGTCGTTTTTAAATAGAATGATAGAATAAAATATAAATATAGCATAGACACTTCTGGTTTTTGTTTCCTTTTAGATTTTGTTTGGATAATAACACGAATTCGTGTGTTGTTGTAAATGGTTACTATATGTATTTAATCATGGTACTTGTCTTCAGGGATCAATGGTGGAATGTATGGCCACTTGAAAATCTAAGTAAAATATTCACTGGTTTAAATGCATGTACTGGTTTTGGATTATGTCGGGGCTATCTCTGGGCATCCATTTACCAGTTTCACTGCATTAATGAAAAAAATATATATCAAGTCTTTACTCTTAACTCACGTTTACGAGTATATTGAGTGTTATATACACGAACAAGATTACTTTTTGACGCTGAATTTGCTATTCAGGATCGGTACGAAATTTATCACAAAGCACAGATTGCAATATAAACCATGTCAAATATTTTTGCAAAGTAAAATGCAAATTGGTGTAACATGCTTTGGTATAATCATATTTTTTTTAAATTTATCGTGTATTAGGCAATTATTCATCAATATTATTTCATAGTGATAACGTCAACAAGATAATATAACGGTATCAATATTTACATATTGAATCGATAATGTTTGATATATGTTACATACCGATTGCCCAGTATGAATATGTGCGCAATCTATTGACACTGAAATGATAAAAACTATTGTCAAACTATTGGGTTTAAGACGATTCACTTATAAATAAACAAATATTTGTTGCTACTCATTTTAATATGAGGTGAGACACACGTGCTTGCTTTTTCTTTGACGTGTTTATGAAGACAATAATTCTGTTCGGGTAGGAGAAGATCGATGATATTATAGTACTTATGTTTCAACTGTTTATGTATCTGCTTTGGTTGCAAGATTTCCTGATATAACTATCAAGCCGAAATGTGATAAAAATAAAAATGACATAGACTGTTCAGTCACACATGTGCGAAATAATACATTTCGAACACAACTCCTTTGGGTAATTTTTTCAATAATAATATACAAATAACATACAACATGGAAATAACCCCTATATCATTTGCAAAATTACTCCAAGGCGCTTTACAACACATGCATAATGGTATTACTTCAGCGACAATTATAAATATAGTAGATTAAAAAGGTAATCATAAATACATTGAGATAATATTTAAAATATTTGAATGAAATGATTTGCTATTTGGTTTTAATATTATATACACTATTATTGTAATACATATATTTGGGTTATGAAATTATAACCGACCCATTTCTTTAATTACTTTTATCACTTTTTATTAAACTAAAGATTGAAACCGTTCTCATTTAGTATAAGTAAATAATTTTAATTTGAAACCAAACTATATTATTGCTATCGACATTCTTAGATATGCAAACTTTCCTTATAACTAAGTGTTTGTTTTCTCAATGAAAAAGTAGCCATTTCCTATTTTCGTTGAATATTCACTATAATAAATTGAATTACCATCATATTTGTATGACTCTTGTGGGTTGGTAAGTATATCTTACGATATGTTTTTGAGGATTCGTAGGTACCATAAGAGTGATATCTGAGTGCAATAAAAACATCTTATGTTGCTGACAGATGATAATATTTTCATAAGGATATTTTAACACTTGAGCAGATCATCCGTATTCTTTTTTTATTGTTTTAGGCACGTTCCTTGAAAAAGCGGTAGTTGTTTGAAATTAAACCTAAACGTCTTTACGGAAACGGTGTATATTGTTCATAAAATATCTATTTACACAAAGTTGGCCACAAATGAAATAGACTGTTGATTTTACTTGAAATGTTATATACGTACTGTATTCTAATTGTCTTTATACTGTTTGTTATGTTAAAACAATATTAACTTAATTAAGATGTTTTAATTCAAAATAATAGAGAATAGAGAATAAGAGATTGATTTAATGACATTTGGAGGAATAAAAAATGATAATGATTCAAAGCTATCTCCTCTACGTCGAGATAATCTGGCCCTAGGTTCTAAACCATTTATTTTGTCTCGAAAACGAAAATTAAAAAATTGAAGATTGCCTTCTGATGACATTTAAAATATTAAATTAATATTCAATTAATAAAATAATTGTTCTAAAATTGAGCGTGTATTAGATAAGGGTTAAATAGGACCAAGTTGCATAATATTGAAATCTGGTAATATTTTAAAATAATAAAAATGCTATCCTCTTTGTATGTATAAATACCAAAATATACATACGGTATCACTAAATACAAGTTTACGTCCTATGTTGTCATATAGTTTTATTTTTCGTCTCTGACGTTTTACTACGTTTTCAAATGTTTTAAAGCAACCTTCATGTTAAAAATATCAAAAGCGGTTTCGGACCACCTTATTCTTTAACAATACCCACAAACAAACATCAAATTTTAAAAACAAGGTTATATCCACCATGCTGCCACACGATGGAAGTAGCGTGATCGGAACAGATCAAGGAGGAAACACTCAACATTTAAGCTGTTCCAAATTTGTTTGAGTAATTTAAAATTAAATTTAAAATTACTTTTGACCTTTATGAAATTTGCATTATTTAGATTAAAAATAGTCTGCATTACTCAGAATTGTCCGTTGTGTCTCTTAATTGGTGACAAACAAAAAAGACTTATATTAACGTACCGTGCCATTTGCAATACATTGTTTACTGGTCTTTTTCATTTCTAAATGTCTTCAGTTTCAGTGTCATTTTTAGATATACAATTATTGTTTATCTATTTCCACTGTTTGAACCTGAATAACGTTAATATTTTATGGACTGTTCAACCTTTATGAACTATGAAATCACGATTTATGTTATCTCCATACAGACCGGGATGTATTGAGGTAGGTAATATATAACTTGGTTTGGTGACTTTTAGAACTCATGGTGTAGTTCGCCATATGTAACTCGGTACAGACTTCTCTATCGATTAAAAACGGAAGGCAAAGGAACAAACCCATATATTCCAATTACCTTAGACTTTGTCCTCACCAACCCTTATTGAAAGATTTAACAGGAGGGCCGATCCCAATAATCTGTCCGAACGTATATTGATTAATTGAACAAAGAAAGGCCAACTTCGTATTTTTAGTTTCACAGACGTTTTATCAAAATAAGGGTTAGAGGAGGAACACTGTTAAATAAGAAAATAGTGAAGGAGCTCGACTTTAACCCTTTCACCCCTATGTAACTTTAGTAGACTCTACCATGCATTGATCTAGTCCTTTATGGTCTACAGTGGTGAAAGGGTTAAAACGGATGTCCTGCTGTTTAGCAATCTTTGTGAAATTTGTCAAATACTGTTGTAGAAGTTTAAGAGGATTTGTTGTCACAGAGGAAAAATGAATTTTTTACAAAAATCGTGCATGGAAAAGAAATAATTTCACTTTATCAAAATGTAGGTTTGTGTGATTTATATGAAAAAGATGTTTAAAAGCGTGGCATGGCTACTTAAACAGAGACTCACTAAGTATCTGGTCTTAATAATTGTGATCATTGTGTAAGAGACAAATTAAAATAGTTACTTAATGCAGTTTAATGATGTATAGTATCGTTAACAGTGTCTGCAGTGTATATAATGATACACGCTGATGATGTAGAAACAAACTTTGTTTAGAAATTTTGTTTTCACATATAATTTAGCAAGGTTATTATATCTATCAAATATCGATTAAGATACCTAGGTCATTATTTTACTGACGAAAAATCTAAATATTTGACTTTCGAAAAGAAAAGAAAGTTGATTCAGTTGTTGACAACGATGTGTCCCCTGACGAGGACCATTTAAATTGACATCACAATTTTATGACAGATCACCACGTCTCATTTTTCTGACAACGGGATAACTAGAGGTATCTCGAGAGATCGCTGAAATTAAAGAGTAGGCAATATAGAAATGAGTATTAATAAACTGTATCATCAACTCGTATCACTTAACTAATACTGATGCTATCAGACTGTGTGTATCCAGTAACGAGAGGGTAAATAAACATGTTATTATTCCTTCTTTCTTATCATTAAATAATTTTATGTTCATTGAGGTAGATATTAATTTTTATTACCTTGCCAAGTTGTTATGATTATTTAAGATCACACGGCTTCTTACATATAGACAAAATTATGTTTAACACAATGTAATTTGTATTATATTGATGTATTATATTGATGTATTATATTGATGTGTACATTGGAAAATATGTTAATACCAATATAAGCTATGATAATAGACGCCGCATCAAGAGCTCGAGCAGACATTGTTTATTAAGCTTTTAAAGCAATATACGAAAATATCATATCCATGATAGCATCAATTACAAAACAATATTGGAAGTTAATTAGTGTATTTATCTATTTCTTTTATGTATAAAGTTGTGTGAGATGTATTGTACACATTATACGATGAAACATTTGATCTTGAAAAGCTACATAAAATGTGTTGAACTTGAACACGAGGGCCATTATTAGAAGTGATATGTATCTTAAAACAGACGTTCGATTGGTGTTATATTTATTAGCAATACCCTTAAATAATTATAACATTAATAAATTCTTTTTTTTTATTAAAAAGTTTTCTTCATTAATATTGAAGTGAATTTTTTCTCCATATTTGTAACACTCCATAATCATAACATTAAACAATATATAAATGGACGAACTATCCCAAAAATATTCAATATAACCGCTATTGAACTTGAACACGAGGGTCATTATAAGTTGTGACATGTATCTTAAAACAGACGTTCGATTAATAGTAATTTTGTTATATGTATTAGCAATAACCTTCTCGACTAAATGGAATTTTATACATTATTGTATTTTTCTTTAAATAAAATGTACATATTGTCATTAATGTTAAGGTAATAGGATTGTGTCGCCATTTCATAGTAGAATTTCTTCAAATTTTGTAGTTATATTGCTTTGAAGTAAAGAAATTTTCTGCCACAAAAACAATACAAGTTTTCATAATTTTAAGGATTTTAAATGGACATTTATGTAAAAAGGAGTGAATTTTGAAAAAAAAATGAAACACAATGTTTTGCAAAATAATGTCAATAAAAATGATAATGACATAGATTAGTAATGCATTAATGTATATCAATTTCATAAATGCTGAAATGGTGTAAAATTAATTATCTATAAACGATTAAAAAGTGACATTTTATAATAAAACCATATACACATAGTAATTGCATGTAAGAGTTATCGTTCTTGAAAAACTTCACAGTAGTGAAATAGGTAGCCGGTTTCCTGAAGTACAGAAAAATGGACACATGTGACTCATTGATTAAAAAACAACTGAATTAATGCCTGGATTGCTTTGAAATACTTTAATATTGAACGAACACACAGTTCTGTCAATAATAAACATACAATATTCATCAGTTTAATAAGAGCGTAGAGATTATATAGTCAATAAGTGTGAGCTGCCTCCGCAGTGGTTGAATGTCTGTTTTACGGGTATTCTATTCCAATACTTACTGATGTCACTGATTATTTTTGCGAATAAAATGTCTCTAGGACTTGGAGATACTCTGTGTTAGGAGGCATTGAAATCCCCAGCAAGGACTATCACATGTTGGTGCATGTTTCTGACAGATTTCGTGTAGCTCTTGCAAAAGTGGTCATCCGACCCATACCCCCTACATGGGAGGTAGGCTGTTACTACAATTCTGTCATTTTGGTTGTGCAATGTTGATAACACATATCCTTTCACTACCCTCATCTAGTGTAGATAAAATTGTGTCCAGATGTTTCTTCAACAGGACAGCTACTCCTTCTTTCCCTCTTGGTTTCATCTCGGGTAGAATAGGATCGTTTTCGTGACATGATTTCATGAAGACATTACATCTGTTTTCCTCTGCTAATCCTGGGGAGACTATAGGTTTGCACTCCGTCAGAGAAGATTGTCCGCGACATATCTTCTATACTCTTTCACCTGGAGTAACCAGATCTGGTGTTCAAGGACATCTTGGGATGACAGAGAACAGAGTGTACGAATTAGGTCACTATGACCTCACTGTGACCTATGTTTTGACCATTGACCTAAACTATTAAAAAAGTTTGTCCGGGGCATATCTTCTATACTATTTCACCTGGAGTAACCAGATTTGGTTTACAATGTCATCTTGGGATGGTGGAGTGCAGAGTGCAAGAATAAGGTCACTTCGACCTCACTGTGACCTATGCTTTGACCTTTGACCTTAATTTTTTTTTTAATTGACCGGGGCACACTCCGATACTGTTTCACCTGCAGTTATCAGATTTAGTGTACAAGGACATCTTGTGATGACAGGGTGCCAAAAGGAAGAAATAGGTCACTGTTACCTATGACTTTACCTTTGACCTTTACTTTTGAAAATGTGCAAATGAAATTTTTGACATTCGGCCCCCCCTTTACGGAAATCCTGGATCCGCCCCTGTTCCGTCTCTTCTTTTTTTCTTGTGGCCATTCCATAAAAATGCTTCTGATGTTGAGAGACTGTATCTACATTATTGTAGTGAACAGTGGGCTGGTAATTAGTTGGGTCGCTTCTTTGTTGCTTAGGGAGTGAGCATCCTGTGTGGCCCTCTTACTCTTCCTGGCGTTGTGACCCTTTACCGAGTAGATATCCTGTATCCATCAGACGCACAATCTCCACTAGGCTCATTTGAGCACGATGTCCATGAGACGGCCGTGGTTGGTGTCAGTATGAGCGATTTGGACAAGCAGTTGGTATCATCGTACCAGGTAGTGTTGGCTCTATGAACTCGTGAACAGCGGTTCTTTGCGTCGAGGTTTCCATATTGTGAACTTGTTTCAACAGCATCGAGTCTTAAGGAGATTGCATATCTTTCCATAGTCTGTACTCTGACTTCTATGCTTGTAGTGTGGCTGGCATGAGTGGTTTAATGAATGCATTAGCATCTGATATGAGCTACCATCTCTCGAGTGTAGGAGTGAAGATTTAAGCTCCTCAACTTGATCTTCCAGTTTGACGATATATGCCATGGAGGCTGGCAATTGTCTGTTGGCTTCTCGTCACTTTCAGTCACTTGCTTTAGTCTTGTGTTTATATCAGGTCCCGTATTCATAAAACCATTCACATGCTCAAGCATGGATTTGTGCACCAAGCAACTTTCCTGTAACTCACTTAAAATTTAAGTCTCTTCATTTTTCCCAAATAATATTTTATCATCAAAAAATAGGCTTGAGCACAAAATCCCTGCTTAAACATAAGAACGATTCCTCTGTAATAACAATTGTATGACGTCACGTCAACAATAGCAGATCCGAAATCCGTTTCATGAAATAACCACTTGTATTTGACGTGGGAGAAAAATAAGCATTCACCACTTAAGGAGTATGGCAGAAAACTTTCAACCCTCTGGGTAAAACTCTTACCTTTTTGGTTGAGAATTTTCTGTTTTAACCCCAAGGTAGGTCTATTAGTGTAGTGAAGAATATAAAGGATGCGGTACAAATTGACATCAGAGGACCATTCTGATGCTTTTGCAGAAGGAAATCAACGACAATTTTGTTTTTATGTAATAGTTTTATTAACCCAATCACATCCAAGTGAGCATGTCAAACACAAAACTTGTTAACGTACTTTATCAATTGAAATACCTGCAAGTATTGTCTGGTTTTATGTTAACAAAAGTTCACAGAAGTCTTCAGACAATTTTTTTTATTTCAAATCATGTAAAATATTCTAAGGTAACTGTTATACTTGGATCCCCGTACCACCGCCAAAAACTGTGCATGTGAATTGAAACTGGTTTTTTTCCCTGCATGACTATGGCTTTGTAAATCATCTCTGACAGAAAACCATACCTTGGGGGGTTTTTATGGAAAAAATAACAAATATCATATAACAAATAAATTAATAAAAGTGTAATAATTTCTGTGGGGCTAAACTGGGATTCAAACCCTGCACTTCAGGTTGTTATACTATCCTCCAACCAACTGAGCTACCTGGAAGCGTCCTGCATGAAGTGTGCTACAGGTATAAGTTAAGGGGAGGTTACTGTATATAAGTAGAAACACAGAGCAGTTGGACAGGAATCATTACGACAATGGTGAGTTATCTTGCATACCTGTCAAGTCTCACGATTTAGTCGTGTGTGTCACGATTTTAGGGTCTAAAATTGTTGTGCTCACTCTCATCTCACGATTTTGATTTTTTTTTTT
>JAUMHH010214257.1:0-12543 GCA_032359455.1 Chlamys rubida | reverse complement strand
CGTTCCCCGACGTTTCTCCAATTTTTCAAAACGCAACCAAACGTCCAACAAAACGCTATAGTGTGACAGGGCCTTTAGTAAGTTCAGTATGGTCACGGCTGGTATACAGTATCAGAACGTTGTAGCTTATGATCTGTGTCCAGGTCTCACCAGCCGTGACGTTCATTACCTGAACACTAGCACAGCTGTTAGACTTCTATAGACACTTAAGATAAAATAGTGCGACATGAAATATATAATGACCTAGCAGAACATAAACTGACTTTTATCGATAAACAACATTCTCGTTAGACAAAAGTGTGTTGTATACCGATATAAATCTGCTGTGAACGGTTGACGGAACGTGGAGACATCATGTGGTCTGATATTAAAATTACAAAACAGTGTTGCAGCATGTCACCTTGCCATCACACGGGGCTTGAACTTCCCCTTAACTTACATCGTATGCTTTTATTGACTTTTTAGAAAGTCTCATTAATACAAAAGTATGAAAAATACGCCTCCAAATAAAGTTCAGTATAGTTTCTGTCTTTTCCAGTTCGGCGGGTACATCTGTGATTACCAATCGGTAATCGCACCTAGATCAAGAATAACGGCACCACTGTTTGCATGCAAGGTTTTCATCGATAATTTAAGCAATTTGTGTTTTTGAAAATATAAGGAAATCTTCCCATAAGATTTAATTTTGAGCAAATCACCACAAAACACAATCGATTTATTTAAATGATTCTTAAATACGAGCTTTCTGTGTACATGACTTCACGACAGTTGCTAAACATTTAAGCCTTTTCCACTTAATTTGGTTTCTCGAGTTCTAAGATTATGATTGAAATACCTTTCCGATTTTCAGTGAAAGGTCTTACATCATTTAATGTAGCTGCTATATCGTAGCTTTCTGACGACGAGACTTGTTTTGATATATTGCGTCGTCAGAGCTACGATGCGGTCCCATACCTGCTAATGTAGCAAAATAAAAAGTGTTCAATCTATAAGATCACACGTAATTAATACTTCATATGTGTTGAATGTATCAAAATAATGTTTGATTGTTAAAATAACGAACCCTTACCGTAATTAAATGAGTCTTTCACGAAATTAGCGAAATCGGGTTCGAAAAAATAAGAAACGACCGCCATGACAGATCACGCGAGACGTTATCTCAATTCCCGTTTCTATATATGGTCTGCATGACCATATTTGGTAGTTACTACTACGAATCCAAAATGTAGGGAAACTGCGTTAATTGTGGCAGAACTTTTGCTCTGCGTAAAAGGGGAAAAGGCTACCACAGGACCAGCATACAGGCAAATGTCAAACTGAAAAATCTAGATAAAACAATCAAGGACGTAATTGAGGAAGAGTATCATGTAAGGTAACTTGCGACCTTTCACAGCGTGAGAACCGGATGTGACGTTTAGTATTGAAGATGGCGGAATATTTGATTGGATTTCTCTGTGTGTCATGTTCGTTTTGGATTTTAATATTTATTGTCAAAGAAAGGACGTAATGTGCAGGTTTGTGAATTGAATATTGATAATAGGTACCAGACTTGTGCACCTGCATATTCTTTTCCTCCGGGAAATCTATCATTATTGACATAATACCGCCCGGTGCGAATCACATGGGGCTTGCTACACTATCGGTAATGGGACCGACTTCATACCCTGCCGGAGCGGAGAGTAGGCAGGGTATGAATATTCGTTCTACATTTAATGTAATTATCCCGGGGAAAATATAAAGTTTCATTTAGATAAAGTATGAAAACTTCCAAGTGTAAGAACTTGGGGTAAGGATTCAGTCGTTCAGAATATATTGTCCCAACATCAATGGAAATGACTTGACCTTTTTTCCCTTAATGTGACCTTGACCTACATGGTAAAGTGACCTATAAGTGGTGCGCATGCGCGACAAACACCTAGTTGTAATATATAGTTCTTCAATGCTTCATAAAAATAGTCAACCGTTCAGAGGTTGTTTCCCGGACAAGCATATGCATGATTTGAGCTTGATAATTTACAGTGACCTTGACCTTTGCTGACGAACATAAGATTTGTACGCGACACTTTGTCTAATAAGGATACAATCATCTCTGAATTTCATAAAAAAAACGACGTTTTTTGACCTGATGATAAGGCTCGAGGGACAGACGGAGGGACGTGATGGAACCTTACGATTTCTCCGGTAGGTGATTTGTACTGTAAGATCGATGAGCCGAATTGTTTATTGTATGTTCCTCTACATAGACATAGAAACACCTAACAAAGTTACTACAGAACTGGGGCACAGAACTAAGTTACTACAGAACTGGGGCACAGAACTAAGTTACTACAGAACTGGGGCACAGAACAAAGTTACTACAGAACTGGGGCACAGAACTAAGTTACTACAGAACTGGGGCACAGCACTGCCGCTGATCGGTTAGTTCTGCTGGTTTGAGCAAATTTATCATGACTGGAGGTCCGGGGTTCGAACCCCGGTATGACCCTCTTGCACACTCAGTCTGCTGTTGATGAATTCATTAATTACTATTTCATAAAACTCACGCAATGTAGTGTTCTTTCAGAATTGATTATATCTATAGCTATTCCCATGCCGGTAAAGGTTCCAATTCAGGGTCAAAGTTTTTGGCAGTGGCACGTGGATCCGTAGGAAATAATTACACTAGTAAAAAAGAAAAACAGAAAGGATCCAACTATGTTTTTTTTAAGTAAGAATTCGTAAGCATTTTTACTTAGTGAATGACGTATCTGTAGAAGTAATAGTAAAGCGAGTTGTCGGTCACGTGATAACTGTCGGTGTACGATCCCCCAGACATCGTTGTTTTATCTTGGCCATTTCGGACAGAACTGATCTGTAATGCGACCTAACTCCTCACTTATATTGATCCCTAATACAATACGCTGGAAACACGCATCCTTTACATATATCTGTCATCATAAAACACGGACCGTGTATATATCATAACAATCGGTCTCGTGAGCACGTGAGCGCGAGGTTCCTCTGGTACTTCAACTGAGGGCCGAGGTCACTATATAGCAGTAAATCTATACCCTATATAGTGGCTTATGTTTACATATTTCTGCTGTCTTGGTAAATCATCCGGAAATAAATATCAGTTAGTTATATTAACCTGGAAATCCCACGCGACCGTCTGCTGAGCGGTCTGAGGTTTATAGGATTTGAACCCGTGACCCGGCAGAGTGGGGCCACATCTGCTGAAGCACTACGGACCGGAGTTTGAGTAGTCAAGCACTCGTTCACTCTATGTTAAACCCAATGATCATATCGGACTTGTAGAACGAAGACCCCGTCAGCCTAGAGCATCAGATATCAAGATCAATATCATCGGTCTGTACAAACACGGGATTCTTTTTGAGACTCAATTTCCGCCAATAGCTTTTAACGACACCAGGAAAGGACAAATCCATTTGAATCCCATGGCATCAAGTATACGCATTATATATGTAGCATAGACTTTCTATTTCGTGATGCATTAGGGCATAAGTACACCACGTGATATAAATCAGGATATCCATTGGCTGTTTGTAGAATTATATGCTTTTCAGTATAGTCTAGTATAGTTATCGATCTACCTTGAAAAAGGTTATGTGTTTTACATTGGTAAGCTGTTATACAATGTAGTTCAGGGCATGTACTGTAATCGTAACTTTGTCCATGTCGTTTTATCCTAAACCGAAGTAAGGGCAGGTTATTGTATGAACGGAAAACTACCGTGGAACTCTCTAGAGGGTGTTTCGCGCGCATTGGCCAGGGATTCTTTACCGAAAGCAAATTATATCTGCATCGTCATTGGTCCAATTCAAACGTAATAACATTCCTTCCATATACATTGTATACATACATGTGTCGTGTATGCACTTTTTTGCATGAATTATGAACGTCACAACCTATAAAGCATGCCATGATTACCATTTTAATGCACAAAAGGAAAATAGTATAGATTTTAAAGCAATTTTCTTTTGAATACGGATTTTAAAATACCGATAAAACATCTCTGTGTCTGTAAGAAAGTAGAAATGCATTACCTAATTTACACATGACAAGCGCTTTTCACAAACCCATCAATTATAGATTCGATCAATATCTTTGCCGTGTCCTGCCTGGGCTCGTTTTGAAAATGAACCTAGGGAGACAAATTTGATAAAATTTGATTCTAAACTCAGATTGACCTTAATTTCTAGTATAACACAAATCATTCTGTATTAACATACCTTATAGGTTATTTCGAAGACAGTTGGATATTATTAATTCTTATTTAACTACAATACTTAGGAATTATTTTTCAGTATTTTGTCTAGATAGCCATGATCGCATGAACGCATCAAGTGATAAGATGTCGTCCACATCAAACACAGTCGCAGTAACGCTGTAAACTGTCATGTCATTTCAATATTTCAAGATTAAAATATATTTGATGCCTAGACTTGGATTTTTTAACATTTTCTTTCTGTTGGAATGTATGGACTGTAGAAAGGTCCATGTAGCACAACCATTGAAGTGTTTATGTGTGTACCCTGTCACCTTCATCAGAAACATTACCGGTAAAGCGAATGTACGTCTATTTGTTACAAGACAGCGCGTACAATTCAATAGGAATATCTGTACACTCCCTATTGTCTGTAAACATGGTATTCGTGACAATAATATTGATCATTATAATGAGGTTCTAAGTATACAAGTACTAAAGCCTTAATTTTGTCAACCTATAACGAGTGAATATCATCACTGACACAACGCGTGTTTGGTTTGCCTTCCCGTTGACAGTTTTACGCTTACATTTCGTTTAATAGCCTACTTTACTGTGTATAATGTTTTAATATTCCGTGTGTATGCAGATATGGGGAATCAACATGCACGTTAAATGAATAATACAATGAGATAGCATCTTAAAGAGAGTGAATGATAGTGAATTATTACTTGTATAACAAAATATAGAGATCGACGATACAGATTGGAATATTTATCGAAAGTCTAAACAATACTAGTCTTAATAATGACACAACGAAATGGTGTGGTGTTTGATCTTTATAAAATAAGACGATAGCACAGCCTGGGTGTGGAGAATTCCTATCACTGTCTAAACTCTATAAATGGCCTTGTTACTTGATTCAGAAGTTATCGTTGAAGTTACGCTGTAAACAATATTATATTTGTATTTTCTTTACAATGATGAACAACATTTAATCGATAATAAGAAAAGGATTCGAAAGCACGCCAATTTCTGATATAGTTACATTAGATTACCATTTGCTGATCGTATTTCCCATTTGGGTTGTATTCGGCGAGTGTTAACAACTTTTTATCTTTCAATCCATCCTCAGTTGTACAACTCGTAAAAACATTCAGAGAGCGTGCACATCTCCGTCGTACCTTTCTCCATTCGGTTGGATAATAATGTAAAAGCGATTTAGATGTGCGACAGTATCATGTATTTTACTGATATTGCTAATATTGTGAGACTGTTATGAAATACCTTGGTCCCTAAATAGACCTTAAACACACCTACTGTAGATTTTCTACTCTCCGCTAGGTTTCGCTTCAAAAATAATATCAAAGAGCGCAGTTCAGCGAAGAGAAATGGTATACATTGTACTAAAGCAGGTAATCCAGTCTACGTTTCTAAAAAAAAGTGATGACGCGGTAAATTAATATTCTGCTCTGCACACATAGGAGTTATTACTCTTGAATTTAAGAAGATTACTTTCCGTAAATCATTTGTTAACGAAAGCAGAGTGGGAATCGCGTTATTGGTAAAGGAAAAGTTTGATATATCTGAATTCTCAAGGGTTTGAGTTATCAATTTATTCTTGTTTATAACCCGAAAGATGTTATACAAACCAATTACCAACCTCACGAGATGTTAATGATACTAGATAATACCTTGCTAACGGAGGGGTCGAAAAATGGGTGTATAGACAGTGACATAAGGAGAAAATTAGGATTATTGATTTTATTTACTTTATATAAGGATGAATCGTGAAAGAAGAGTAAATTGCTGATAATTTTGTCTAGCTAGACATAGAACGGGTGAAGATAAATAGCCTTTACTTGTATATAATGTAGGAGAATGTGTTGTTATCAGGTCCGATCCGTCCAGACACGTAATGCCTAACGTTACACAGACCTCGACGAGGAGGAACTGACTTGTTGTCGCAGCACTTAGCGATAACGTATAAAAACACGCGTAACGTCGTAATGCCTTATTTGGTCATGCACGATATCAAGTGTCCGTCATATGATACATTTCCCGGACTGATCAAAGTACTTAGAATGTACTCCACCTTTGTAATTGTAAAATACATTTATAATAAATGCGTACTTTTTTCGTCACGAGCATTTTATTTTCTCCACAGAACATAATTAAGTAATCTTTCGGATATCGACGACATACTTTGATATCAAAGTGTAAAGCGGGAAACAGTTTGTAATCTACACCGATCAGTGGAGCACAGAGTAAACTCGGTACACGACACATTGACTTGTTGTGGAACACTTTGTAATCTACACCGATCAGTGGAGCACAGAGTAAACTCGGTACACAACACATTAACTTGTTGTGGCCTGAGGCATTTTTCGTGTAATTTCCTTTTAGAGTTGTATAGACTTCCCGGGGTTTACCAAGTGGAATTAACGCTAGAATCGTTGTGCCTTATATAGTTCCTCTTACTGCATCAGTATTTTAATATATTTTTGGATTGGAAAGTAACTATAAATGTTTTATTCAGCATGTTTGCTTTTTGAGAAGTTTATTACATTCGATGTTTCTTTTTAACTAATAGGAAACATAACATTACTTTATTTGGCCTTAGTACTTAAGTACTATAGTACATGACCTTTGTCTAAATAAAGAGTGCATAGCAGTGCCCGTGTTCCATAGCTTTGTTTGATTAAGCAGCGATATGTATGTACGTAAATGTACTTGGCAAGCTGATAACACAGGATTATCGACTACTTTACTCTAAATAACTACACTTAGATGAAGAGAATTCCATTAATAGCAGAATATCGAACCGGAAGTGGATGTAGACCACGGGTCGAAATAGATTTGTTGATTTTATATATAGTGCTATTTATCGAGCTATTGCTCCATCGCTTCAATACAGAGACAGTTGAACGTAAGATAAATGTCACGTTATAGAATATCGCTTATTAGAATACAGATCCTGTAAAACGCTTATACGTTTGTGGAACAGTATAAATCCCGGATTCGCTAGCCCGGAAAACATGTTTCTCCGTTAATGCAATCTTTCAGATCACCTGTAAATCACATGAATCTTAGTCTCCAAAAAAATCTTACAATAATGTATTTATCCAGTTCCCGTATCCTCGATTAGAACGGGAAGTATATAGCATTTATTTAATACCGGCAGTATATTTTCAGTATAGATATATATGTGAAGTATAGGTGTAGTACAACTTAAGTGTATGTAGCACACAACAAATATTTGCAGCACACTGTGTTTGCAGTTCATTTTGACAGTACATGCGCGGTTTGTGTTCAGTATATTTGTATTTTGTACAAGTAAAGCAGTATACATGAAGTTTACTATGCACGAAGTGCAAACGAAGTTTACTCGCACTACACATGTAGGGCACATAAAGTATAATATTCGCAGTTTGTATGAATTGTACTATTCACATAGGAAGTGTATGGAAGTGTATGTTAAGAGCCTATTAAGTATTAATGCAGTATATAAGTGAAGTGTACAGTACATTATGCAGTATAAAAGTATATGTACATTATAAGTACTTACCCAGCAGGTCAGCGATAGCCAGATTGACGAGGAAGAAGTTGGCGATGTTCCTCCTGAACCGTTTGTTGATACACACCATGACTAGAACAAGCGTGTTCCCTATTAGGGCCAGGAAGAACACTGGGATATAGATACAAAGAAGGGCGATCTTCTCGGGTTTATGGTACTCAAACAGGGTATCCTCGAACTCGCCATTAAGGTCCATAAAGGGAATGGAAAAGTTCGGGTTGTAATAATCGTACGACCAATTCATGGCTGATTGAAAGTACACAGACAAATAAATCCCAAAATTGACACGCGAATAACACAAATACGTATTCAACAGGTAATAATTTCTTAAGTATACACACGCGCAAAAACTACATCAAAACAGACCAAAAGCTGACATCGTGACTATTTCTCATCGGAACACTCCCAGAAATGTCTTGATTTAAATTCATTAAAAAATATAAAGTCTTCCGAAATGTTGGAGAACATTAATAATTGTACAATCTTCTAATAATGTAGTTAATATTTACTACGTGAAAACTCACGACAATTTGAGCTCGTGAATATTATAAGTCAATTGGATACTGCTTAAACATAACCTCGACAGGAGTGATGAAAACGCGGGAGCATCAGTATCGAATTCGCACAATTACGACATATGTATTGTTGTAAACAGTGGTGATATTTATCGAGAATCTCTAGTTCCATCAATGTATTATGAGGCGTCAATACTAATGCTAAATCACTGCTGAGAACGTCTCCAATATACTCAGTATACTCAGTAAACAATAACGTCGATCAGTTATCCTGACAGGCCATATCCAAAAACGATCACTGCATAGCGGCGATTAGTTCAAGGCAATGCGCATCAAAAACCTTCCAATACATGTCTTCCAGTGGGTGACTTCACGCTGATATGTGGTCTGCTCTAGATCTGAGCGTCAATACCAACAACTTCTCATCGGTTTTTTTAATCTTTACTAGGAAACATTAAAATTTGCACAAGTCATTGTTTTAAAACTCTGGTATTTGTTTTAACTTCCTCGATAATCTCTCAGGTAAGTTCGCCGTTTCGATCGATATCTACATGTAATTAGTTAACATTACCTGTAATTAACCAGCTATTAGTATCGGCAGAGTTCAATCGGCCGCACGTTTTTATATCCAGGTAAAGATTGTGCCACAAGGTGGAATCATTCTACGTCTGCTTAATATTTAATTTCCTTCCGAGACGGCAAGTAAACATGTATCATCAAAGCCACAAACGTCCTTCCTATTTATAATGAAATATATACTCCTAGTTTTAGTCATTGAAGCTTACTCCCTGAGGAGCAAAACACAGGTTAAGAGGCATAATTAGGTTAAGGCGATGTGAGATACAAATAATTGTCCAAACCTTGGCGAGGAGAGCGGATTGAGTATAATCCCGCCTTTACATCTTTCCCGCCAATATAATCCATCGTCTGCTCTCCATCAATAGTGTCGTCTGCTTTAACCTTTCAGCTCGCGCACCGGTTGACGACTGTTCCAAGCTCTCCCCATTCATGATCACTGCGAAGGTATATACATGCTGCACGCTCACATAGCTCCCAGTTATAGAGCGTTTCCGCCGCTCGGTGCCACGATAGCAGGAAAAACGGTGACTTCTCAGGGTGTTCGTCAGCGTTGGGATAGTGTTGGCCTTCTCGGGGTACCGAGGAATAGAGGAAACAGGAATCAAGTAGTAGAAAAAGAAAATCGTACACATTTTGGGGCTGGCCCTGATATCCAATTTTCTAAAAATTGCTTGCATGGATTTTTACATTGTTGCAACATTTTGAAGGTCACGACGTGCTGAGGCATATTCTATAAAAGCGCGCAACATCGTCGACGTGTCTGATAAAAGAAACATACCCGTACGGCATTTCTTATATTTACATGTTCTTTTTTGGCATCCGTATAATGCTTCCGTATTGAAAACTCATCTGCGTTTTTATTCGCTAAAACATAAGCTCAGGATTGTACATACATGTATCATAGGTTCGTGACATCTATCGACAAAGAACACGTCTTCTATCTTATATTATTTTTCTTGATGCGAAAACGATTGTCAAACTATCTTAGGCATTCAATGCATTGCCGGATTTTGATACTTTTTTGTTGAAAACAAAAGTAAAGAAAATAGTATACATATTATCAAATTTATAAGGATTTCAATAGGGGAGACTGGGGCAAGTTCGGCCCCGGGGTGAGTCCGGTCACCCCTGATATTTCTGTTCTCGAGCAAATATTTACAACTTTGAGGATCCTAGTAGTTCAGTTGACTAAGAGAGACATTCACCCGAAAAAAACTGGAGAGAAAAACTCAATCTTTAAATCATCAGGGAGAAAGTTACTTTTAAGAGGGTAGAAAAAAAGCATGGCCTCACTTCTTTCAAGTTTTGTGAACTTTCTGTAAATTGCTACTTATTTATGGCATACGTGTAACACACTGGCAGCTTCACATGATGGTCTCCTCTACCAAAACACAAAAAAATAACCAACAAGTTAAAACAAATTGAAGTCTCAATGAAGATTCCGTTTAATATCGGACCGTTTGTGTTTAAATCTAGTACAACATTAAAACAGTTTACAGGATCATCTAGGTCTTCACTAGTCGGTCAGTCAGGAAGATGCACACGAATTTGCTATCATGTTTTTCATTTCGGGCGATATGAGAGCGTCCACGCTGTTTTCCCACATATGTAGTATTTTTTAATAAAGAATCCACTTTGCCTGTTGCAATATACTCACGCTTAAGTTATTCATTAATACCAACTTAACAGTGGTAAAGACACAAACTTTTTGTATCTGTGATAAAGACAATATAAACATAAGTTTGTTTATTTGGGAAAATACAGAAAGCCACATTGTTTTTTTCACATGACGTAATGCAACATTTCGACTGGAAGTAAGTATTGCGCCGACCTTGTTAGTTGTTGCTAACGAAACATGTATCTCCATCAAAACGAGTTCCAGACGTAAGTGACGTTTGCGTCTACGTCTAAACCTACGTTTACGTTCAGAGTTACGGTGCTTCGTGAAACGGACTTAACGTAAACGTAAATAAAATCGTAACTCGATTTACGTCTATGTTTACGTGTAATTTTACGACTTTTAGTGAAACTGGGTCCTGACCGATAAGCCTGTGATCCCTAATGTTACCCTTATGATGTCAAAATAAAATGACGTCACAATTTAAGGACAAATTCATTGTATTAAACTTCTTTATTTTTTCAATCGCCATTTAAGCATTAAACAGTGTTGATATGGCAGTTACAACCTGTATGAATGACACAGCTTTGCGGTCAAACAAATGCACTTGCGTGCGTTATGATGTTTGAATGCAAATATGTGTCAGTCATATAGACTGTAAATGCCATATCAACACAGTTCAATACTTATATTTACCATTTTTGGAGTATTTGAATATCATAAAACGTAAAATACAATCTTTTTTATTAATACAGTATTTAGTTCAAATTAGTGTATCTATCTAGTATGCTAATAGAACAATCATCTCCCATGGAGGGTCGGCGTTGTCGTGATATTAACAGTCTGAGTGCCGTCTGATATTGGTAGGGTTATTTAGTGAGTGTCACAGAGTGGGCAATAGGATAAAGGAACGGACAGTTATTTGTAAGTAAGTATGCAATCTGCGTTCATACGGCTGTGATAATTATTACAACACTATCATTCAATCCATATATGTATGTAACTTTTTCCACTCTAAAAATCACTATTTTTAATTAAAAGCATTTTTTTATTATTAATGCTTTGTCCCGGCGTATCGACAATAGGATGCTATTGATGGAACAGCCCGCCAACAATTTTAGTCACTTAGGGGATTGATTACAAACTACTCACAATGTTATATGAACCGGTATGCCAAGTGTCATATAAACAGATACAGAAATGACCTTCTGGTTGGTATAGTGAAACTGTCAAATACGTCAATGGCGGACCCAGGGAGTGTTCTTTTCATTTGATTTCCCTTAAAATACACAGTGAATTAGCACAATTTATAAGCTTTGGTCTCTCTACCTCCCGATCAAAAGTATAAACACTTTTCAGTTTGGAAATACGATTTAAAGCGACTGCATGTTCTCAGTTTGTTACCGCTATTTGCGCTATATCTACTGTTCAATCTATTCACACCTGATTTCCATTACGTCCGAACTGCGGGTATCCTTTGTTAACACTGTCAGTTAACAGTGATTTAACGTCTATACCACAACGTCAATACAAGGATCAATATTTAAATTTTAAAGTCTTTCCCTGATAAAATAATACCAGTTTTAATGTGTATTCGTACTCTGGCTTTTTGACCACTTAAAAATCGTACTGTTCAGTCCGACATATTACACAGACGGCTATAATGCCTAAACACAGCTGACCACTGACGAAGGCTGACCGCTGTCCATCCCATCTCACGCACACTGGCTGCATTGGGAGTATGTACTGCTGCTCTACACGAATATTGTCTGTTGCCCCAGATGGTAGCACCATAGCTAATATTTTTGTTAATGAAAGGAAAGTCCACCCGATCACCGGGACCTCGCGATCAGGAGACCTAGCGCTCACACCTGTGGGTAGGCGATGCTCACACCTGTGGGTAGGCGATGCTCACACCTGTGGGTAGGCGACGCTCACACCTGTGGGTAGGCGACGCTCACACCTGTGGTTAGGCGACGCTCACACCTGTGGTTAGGCGACGCTCACACCTGTGGTTAGGCGACGCTCACACCTGTGGTTAGGCGAC
>JAUMHH010214246.1:1678-12544 GCA_032359455.1 Chlamys rubida | reverse complement strand
GTGGATTGTCAGCAACCAGGTAGCTCAATAGTGGAACTGGACTCCAGGGTGGATTGTCAGCAACCAGGTAGCTCAATTGGTTAGAGCATCGATCTGTCTAGAGTTTGGGGGTTTCCCGGTTGGAATCCCGGTTTGGTCGTTGCATTTTTCCTTTCCTGTTACACTAGCAATGTAAATCTACAACCAACACACTATGTTTGTAAAAGATGTAGAGTACTAGCCAGCCAAGCCAAGATGTTCAGGAATAATTTTGAAAAAACAATTGTCTTCCAAAATAAATGAATGACCAACACAATGGTTCAGCTGTTCACATGAATACTTTGAGAATTGTGTCTCAGCTTTGTCCTGGGAAGTAGACCATGCATCATTGCCCTGTATTCATGAAGCCACTCTCATGCTCAAACTAAATGTTTGTGCTCTTGCTCATGTCTGTGCTCCAGTGAGAAAGTACTCAACATTTATATTCATCAACATAATTGAGAACAATATTCTCTGCTGAGTTTGGTAACCTAGTGAACTCTCTAATGTTTGGAGGCTAACATGGTGCCCATCACGTGATCTTACACACACTTTGTCACATAATAAGGCCAACTTCTTGCTTTGTTGTCTTGGCTACACTTCCCATGAATTTGATAAACTCGCAGATTAGTTGAGCAAGGGCCCCTGTTACTTGTTGAATCACTCTAGATCTGCTTACAATAGGTTGTGAAATAGTGATACTCAGTCACTAACTAACTGTTGCAAGACACCTGTTTCAAAGTATCTTTAAGTCATCATGACCTGCAAGAGATCTAGAGATTATCAGATAGCAGTGAAAAAACGTTTTCACTTGTGGCTGGCCAGACTTGAAAGCATCAGAAAACATCTTCCTCTGCCATTGGTGGATTTTGGTGTTCCAAAACACTCTAGGTCTTGAAAGTACATATTTTCTTATCTCTTTAGATCTGTTGATGATTCTGCCAGCTGCCATAAGTGGAGTTTGGATAAGAGTACAGCTCCTAAGCACAGAAATTGTCATGAATATGACTTAGGCACAAGAACAAAATCAGTGAGTACAAGACTGAAAGGTTGAGTACCTAACATTGAGTTTGAGCATAGGAACTCACTTCATCCCTCGAGCCAACACTTTAACAGTACATGTATATCTAATATTGGGAAAGGTGTATGGACTATGGTCTAGTGTCTTAATCATACAAATCAAGGCTTCCAATAAGTGTTCACACACTCTAACCAATTATACCTCAATACACATCCCAAATATCATCCAAACACAAAATAATCAACATCCAATCAAAAACAACACAACATCCAATCAAAAACAACATTTCTAACATCCAATCAAAAACAACATATTACACCCACAAACAACACAGAAGATCCTGAAGTTTTTTCTCTCTTATTTATATCTTTCAAGCACCAAAACTTAAAACAAGTAAATTGGAGTTAAGAAGTAAACAAAGTCACTAATGAATAAACTATGCTTTGTGAGTTCCAACCACTGAAAGGTCACTATCTGAAATTTTCCCTGTGACAGCTTTGTGATGTCACTTGTGGGGTGTTTGTGATGTCATAATGATTATGATGTCTCTAACCAGGTTTTTGTGATGTCAGTTGTGATATCAAATTGAGGTCATGATGATGTCACTAGTAAGGTCATGATGATGTCATTTTATGAGGTCATGATGATGTCATTTTATGAGGTCATAATGTTGTCACTTAATGAGGTCATTTATGATGTCACTAGTTCAACTGTATTTTTTACCTTTTTTTTTATTATTTGTGATTTGTCACCAGCCATATTGGTATGATGTAACCAATAATGTCTTTGTGATCATAATTAGATCTGATGTCTTGATGATGTCACTACTCAAGTCACTAAAGATGTTCTTAGTGATAGCTATTTTGATGATAAAGAAATGTCAATTGTTATGCCATCATGTTTCCATGGTGATGTCAGTTACTGAGGTGAGGTTTACCCCATCTTTGTTTAATGTAAAGGTGACCTTGAGCACTGACATCATGTGATGTCCTCCATCAAACAACAATAACATTCTCACGTTGAGAACAGTCATGTCCTAAATCGTATCCCAGCATGCATCACTCTGACTTCTCGTGTCCTGGCACTGCCATTGGTTGTTCAGTCTCATCTGTAGAAGAAACCATGAATTTCAATAAACATATGAAATTATATAAATATATATCTATGAATAATTGCACAAAGGCCTAATTATGTAGACCATCAAAACTTCTTTTCATCAGTATCTATAAAGCAGGACAATTGATCTTTTTAAAAAGTGCTGGATATGGATATTTCTTTTTAGCAAACATAAAATTATCATTCAACCATACTTTTACAAAATGGATATTTTTTTTCAGGTTGATGCATATCTACATCCTTCATATACAAATATGTACTTGCAAACGTTTCAAATTTTCATGGGATCCCCTCCATGAAAAATTTAATAAAATGTAATTCCAATAACCTCTATTTGACAAAACAATAAAGTAAAATCCCATAATTCAAACTGTGCTATGCAATTAATTAAATTTAGGCAATAAGATGTAAAATAAAAATCAGGTGAAAAATGAGGGAGAAAACCGGGAGACTCATCAAAATAGGAGGATTTGGCAAATATATGTTGAATGAGAGATTATAATACATCACAGTCAGCTTAATGACCACACAATTAACTCTTACACACAGGAGAGTCTACAAAAGACACGCTCATCTGTCTCTTCTGTGGGGGTGGGGGCACTTCTCAGTCTGACTGGTAACATGGAGGAAACTGACCAATTTAACACACAGCTAGAGAAACTTTCTCTAATCTGATCAAGTGCAGTTTTTTGCCAATGATAACAATTTACTCCTAGGATACTGTAAAACTGTAAACTTTTATATTTGTGAAGAAAAATACATGTTTATCGGCCATATGTTTATGTGTTTTGGACCTACTGACCTTTGACCTACAGGTGTCATGATGACCTTAGTGAAGTACACTTACAGCACACACCCTCTGTGATGCAGGTAAAATTTAACTTTAATCAACATATCTTCAGCAATTTAAATTTTACAGTCAAGACAAGATTTAACTTTTTTTTTAATTACACTATATTTGACCTTTGACCTGGAGGTGAAGTCATCATGACCTAATTACAGTGGACTGCACACCTTTTGTGGGTGATGCAGGTATACTTCCAAGTTCCATCAAGATATCTTTAACTGTTTAATTAAAAGATATTGCCCAGACAAAATATCATTAGACTTATGAAGAACCTGAGCAGAAGAATCAGTACTAATATCATATGTCTCTCTTGATCCCAAGGGCAGACATCATTAACACAACAAGAATTACACTGATGTAATACAAACTCATTATTTAAAGGGAAAAGTATTATCGTATTGTAAGACGAAAATTGTCAACCTCTAAATCCTTATGTCGTATTTCAGATGGCTGTTTAAAGGTGACAGGTTATATGTTTACAGGTGAGGGCGGGAATTTCTCACCCGAGTCCTAATCCCCAAAGGGAGGTAATTCATTAAGGTTGGGCATGTAAAACATCCAGGTGGTTTGTCTAAAGTCTTCAAAGTACACAAGAAGCTTTTTTATCTTGATTTATACCTATGGTGAGCTTTGTAAATCAACTAAAAAGCTCAGGTATGTAACAACAGTACACGTTGTAATACTTTAAAATGACAGTTAAGAACCACATGTGGATTTTTTTTCTACAAGCATGATTGTCAAAAGGGTGACCTCTAGTTATATGAGCTACATACAACAAGCTTTAATTATGGACTTTGGTCAGATATTATATAACAGCACATAAAACTATGCTAAAACTCAAATTGTTGGTGGTTCTTATGTACAACTATCAGAACACTAACAGAAGATGGAGACAAAACATTACTGGTGGTTCTTTGCTGGTAAAATAAGAACTAAACTCCTGTGCCCTGGTGACGGCCTGAAAACTAGGCTGAAACATGTTAGTTACCAGGAAAAAGAATTCACTATATGGAAACATGGCATCAGGAGTTGTTACATTTCTTTTTACTTTGTAATAGATGACACTTTACACCTGGCTCTGAGATTTTGTTTTCAGCTTTAAATAACAAACTCAAAGAGGAAAGTCAGCTCAACCAAAAACCTAAACATCAATCAATAGGTAACCAAAGGAAGTCAGAACATACACAAATGGTGTTTCTTAACTTGCTATCAAATAGTCAAATATAGCTGGTTGTTACTAACATTTGTTAAGGACATTAGGTACCAGTGATAATCCTGAACCTGTTTTGTCAGCTTCAGTCTGACACCAAGAGCTTTAAACAACCAGAACTCAAAATATCCTGCTGATGCTGACACAAGTGTTTTGAAATATACCAGTGAGCTATATGGACAAACATTGTACATTTAGTTGATGTGGCAGTATGAATGATGCGTAACACTGCACACAGCTGCAGGGAACATTTATATTTTTCTACAAATTTTTCCAAAAGTAAGAAACGTCAGAATGCTATAACTATGCCTGGTAGAAGCCGGAACTCTATTACACAGATCAAGTGTAATACCCTGACAATGGTAGTGTTATGATAAGTATATTATTAGTGACAACATCAGGGGGACTCTACAGCTTCCCAGGTATATAACTCTATACACTGATACAGTAAAAGTTTGTTAACCTCAACTTGTTGAAGGAAAATGTCCTCCACACAACAAGGTTTATTCAGTCATGACCTACATTACGTTTATCATGTAACTTAAAAACTGAACCATGGAAAAATATTAAGAGGTTATCATATGACCATTTCCATATCCTAATCTGTATTAGCCCAAGGGGCTAAAGGCCTTAGGGTTGATATGGCCTGAGGGTTGATATGGGTTGAGGGTTGATATGGGTCAGTAGGATATGGAAGTGGTCACCTTTGGTAAACTTTTTATTCTATACTAATCTATAACATCGACATTATATAGCAGTACCATATAAAACACACAGGAAAATAACTCATGTTTCATATAATCATGTTCTACCTTCAAATCAAATACAATGAACAGCATCACAAATACAGATGTATATCCATGTTGTACACTACCAGAGTGTTTTACACAATAAATGAGTGAGGCGTGCTTCTTTTTAAAATTGTTGAACCAGAATCCTCTGGGCAGATATGGTGCATGCCAGGCAAATATGGGATGGTCTAGATCTGGGATATGACCTACATGTAGCTTACAATGCAAAAGATGAATTCGAAAATGTGAGTCTTATGTAGATATATGGCTAAAACCTACCAAAAACAAATATTTTCAACATGATTTTGTTCAGAGAGTTTTTAAAGTAGAAACTAGAAGAATCCTGAGTGATATGAACAAAACTATTTCTATCAATTATCGTAGGTTGGAGGCCAAGTTGGAAAATATGTAATAAATTATTTTTGTGGTCTAAAGATACTTCATGCAGATCCCGAAGAAAGCAGAACGTTAGCGGCTGTCAAGACTCATTGACTCCATCTTTGAAAGAAAACTATTTTGAATATAATGTATTTCACTGCCCTGCATCTTTCATTGAGGAATTCCACAGAAGTAAAACAATGTTGTTTTTCACTGTCAATTTGTGGGAGATATACATCAGCCAAACCTGATGATTTACAGGGTGAGGGAGCTGGCTAGAGTATTTGGGGCTGATGTTAAGGAAAGTTTTACGAAGGTCCGGAAAAAGATTCATCCTGAAAATGTAAACGGAAGTATAGTTCAATTATGGCTATAGTATTTTTTTTAAAATTATAGGTAGCAAGTTTTAACTATAGGTAAAATAGTTTTTATCATAGGAACAGTTGAAGAACCTGTGACTTTGGCTATCACCGTGTGTAATATCTGAGGAAACATAAAGATTGTAAAATATGTTTTGGATACTAGTAACTGAAGGATATATTTCGAATCTCAGTGATTGCATTGTAAGAGATGTTTTGGATACTGGTAACTAGGATATATTTAGAATTTCAGTAAAAGTAGGACATATATATTTAGAATCTCCGTGAATGCGTGATATATTTAGAATCTAAGTGAATGTGAGATATATTCAGAATCTCAGTGAAGGCAAGATATATTTAGAAAGATTTCGGTAACTGTAGGATTTCAATGAAAGAAATATAATCTTTCAGGCATTATTACAATAAGATCTCAGTGAATGCAGAATCTGTATAAAATATTTTAAAATTTCAGGATCTTTGTGACTTTAGGATCTGTTTAGGATCTGTGACTTTAGGATTACCCATTGTCTGAGATGACTAAGATTTGATTACCAGATTCTAGTGGAGCTTGGGGTAGTAGCTCCTGTTCATCTTCCGAGTTTTCATCTTCACTCTCTGGTAAATCATCCACGGTGTCCATACAGCACAGGCTGTAGCAGACGACACTTATCACAGTCGTGGGGAGGCCGAACATCAGAAGGAACAGCCAGCGTGATGACTGCCACACTCCCTAGAATCAGCATCAGCAAATACAACTCTAGCATCAAAATCACCAACACAAGAAAATATTTGTGAAAGAGCTATACAATCTTCATATTTAGTAAATGTTGGTTTTGCAATCTTTAAGCTCAGGGTGGTAAATCTTAGTTTTTGGTGGTCAATCTTGGTGTTGGGTGGTCAAAATTTGAGTTGAATGGTCAACCTTGGTGTTTGATGGTTAGTCTTATTGATAGGTGGTCAACCTTAGAACTGCACTTTGCATTTGGGTTTGTTATCTCAATGTGGGAAGAACAGTTTTAGATGTTGAGGAATGAATCTTAGTTTGAGAAAGCCAAAAGGTCTAACATTGAAACATTGTCGATACCTAGACCTAACTATTTGGGAGGTGAAAAGCTTACATATAGGCGACAAAAGATAACTACTCACAACCACCATGACAATAAGGTCGTAGAAGACTCTCTTTAGCCTCTGGAAAAATCCTGTTCCTCCGAGTGCCTATTAGAAAATAAGACAAAAAAAGATACATGAGTATAAACGATTTTTCCTTTTAACCTTGCATATGACTCCCTGTCAATTGACACTTTGTGACAGTCAATGTAACTCTACCGTAAAAACACAGGGATCCATAAACCAGACCTCAAGATAAAGGTTCTAGACAGGATACATTTCTACACATTAACCAGTGATATATTATAAACCTGTCCATTTAAAGTCTCCTGTTTTTATTGCAATGGTATACCAAGAGTGGGATATCCACACTACGACAGACTGGTATACAGAGTGTGTGGTGTCCACACTATCAAAGACAGGTATACAGAGAGTGTGGTGTCCGCACTATCACAGACTGGTATACAGAGAGTGTGGTGTCCACACTATCAAAGACTGGTATACAGAGAGTGTGGTGTCCACACTATCAAAGACTGGTATACAAAGAGTGTGGTGTCTACAATATCAAAGACAGGTATACAGAGAGTTTGGTGTCCACACTATCAAAGACTGGTATACAAAGAGTGTGGTGTCTACACTATCACAGACTGGTATACAGAGAGTGTGGTGTCCACACTATCACAGACTGGTATACAGAGAGAGGGACTTCCATACTATCACAGACTGGTATACAGAGAGTAGGGTGTCCGCACTATCAAAGACTGCAGGTATACAGTGAGTAGGGTGTCCGCATTATCACAGACTGGTATACAGAGAATGTGGTGTTCACACTATCACAGAATGGTATACAGAGAGTGTGGTGTCCACACTATCACAGACTGGTTTACAGAGAGTGTGGTGTCCACACTATCACAGACTGGTATACAGAGAGAGGGACGTCCATAGCTATCACAGACTGGTATACAGAGAGAGGGACGTCCATAGCTATCACAGACTGGTATACTGAGAGAGGGTCGTCCACACCAGCACAGACTGGTATACTGAGAGTGGGGTGTCCACACTATCACAGATTCAGGTATACAGAAAGAGGGATGTCCACACTACCACAGACTGGTATACAGAGAGAGGGATGTCCATACTACCACAGACTGGTATACAGATAGAGGGACGTCCACACTACCACAGACTGGTATACATAGACACAATAATGATATGTCACTTCATTATTATAAAGGTTGATTTTCACAATCATGCCTGAAATGATATTTCTTGTTGATTTAAATTTGAAAAACAAATCACTGTAACGTTATCTGACATGAGTGAATATATGTTTGCGAGGTATCTGAACGTGCAATCTGGCTGCCAATGTGAGTTAGATTGAAATAGATATCTTTAGAAATATCAGTGATTTTCACATCTGATCAAGATTAAGTTTCCACTGTACACTTTTTGATAAATTTGAATGGGTTCTGTATGAAGTATATTACTGAGGTAGACGATATATATAAATATATTTTTATTTACTAGAAATCAAGCACCTGTTACTGCATATGAATAGCAGATGTATCACTTTTTGTTATTTCCTGTTTTATTTCATCATAAAAATCCCTTGTCAAAATTTCATGTCAGCACTTAAACCATAGAAAATCCATTGCAGGATGATTTGATAGAAATTTTAAAATATTTATAGATTTTATTTTTATCTCAAGAAATCTGATATAAGCACAGTTTAAAAAGAAGAAGACCACTTTGATATAGATTTGATATTACTTTATAACGTTTCCATTTATTTAGTTCAAGTTAAGTCAATATAGATGATTTATTCTAAAACATAACGACACACATGTCATATATCTGATCAGTGATGTAAGTACTCAGGAAGTAGACACCCAGATATCTACTGGAGTTGTAAAACTTACGTCTAGATGATAACCATTTTTATATCTTACAGGTTTGACGGCTTTCTCCAAAGGTGCCTATCTACAGCTTCAAAATTTTGGCAATCAAAAAGTTCCATAAATCACTTACACATCTTATTCCAATTTTGTATCAATTTTATCAGTAATAATTCACTGTTATATCCAATTCAAAGTAATTTTGTATATAAACATCATGGTGAAATATTTTTATAACCGTTACCCCATAATTTACTAACTTACAATGTCTGATGAGGCACAGTGAGAGTAATAATGTCAATGATAGGTTGGTATCATGTCTGTAACTTACCCAAGTATGTCTGTAACTTACCCAAGTATGTCTGTAACTTACCCAGGTATGTCTGTAACATACCAAAGTATGTCTGTAACTTACCCAAGTATGTCTGTAACTTACCCAAGTATGTCTGTAACTTACCCAGGTATGTCTGTAACTTACCCAGGTATGTCTGTAACTTACCCAGGTATGTCTGTAACTTACCCAGGTATCACACCAGCAGCAAGTGCAACCCCCCTTTGATTTCACAGCACGTTTGTTTAGATTTAAGATATTTTAAGTGGGGGTAATTCTCCTTAAACCAGTCAATTAGAGAGCACAACTTACTACTATAAACATTATATGTACCCAACAGCTGGGGAAATTCTTATTGAACAAATTTTGGCAAAAACTTCATAACAAACAAATTTTGACCCAAAAGCATTAGACAATTGCTTTATAATTTTAACTGTAAAAGTTGTTTGAACAGTGAAAATATGTCAAATAAACAGAGTATTTAATCAATCTGATGAAAATTAGAATGAAAAAAACATTATCAGACCATCAAACAATTGCAATGACTTCATGATAGACAGAGTGTTGGTGCGGAAATCTTGGGAATTTTCTACAAGAACATTTGAAATTCTTAGACAATATAGCATGGAAAAGTGATTGATTTGAGGACACCTGTGTATAACGCCTCCAAGCAACCTTATGTCCTAACATGTGTAATTTAATGAAAAGTGCACTAAAGATCATAAAACCAAAAAACAGGAAATTCTAAACATGTGGATACAATTCAACAGTTACAATCTGTTAATGGTTATTATGCATTAGACCTAAAATCGGAAATGAAAAACACACACCACATAACATACAGTAGAGCAAGGAAATACAGGTTTTAATCTCTTTTAAAATATCTGACACACATTTTTGATAACATTCTTTCTTTAAAAGTAAACCAATCTGCTTAATAATGAGAAACTGACCGATTAAATTACCTAATATGATGCAAGTTGTTTCACGGGTCTACGTGGGAGTGACTTACACAACTTCTTATTAAACAGGTGAATAAAACGTAAATACTTTACAGAACTTCTCAATGACTCAATACTGAAATACGATACATCACTGACTAAATCCAAACAGATGCTACACACTAATGTAACAAATACGAACAGTCCTCGAATTGTACCTACACAAGTTTTAAGGAACGGCAGACGTGATCAACATTTTTCAGTTTTCTTGTATATCTTACGTTATAAGAAAAATCACAAGGAGTAATCATTTCCTGTACACCCCCACATCATGTAAACCTCGACTCCCTGTTAGTGGTGTCAGTATAGGGCTCTACACTTAGAGAATGACATCACTGGTGGATGATACATGTGTCCCTTGTATTTAACTTGATCAATGCCAAAGATGCTATTTCATTATTTAACAAATACTTATTTTGTCGTTGAGTAATTGCTATATGGGTGATTAACACTGTATAACTACTCAGTTGATTACTTACATCATGAAACAGTCTTGAACATCAACAATGTTACTTATATCGATTACATAAAATCGTTGACATGTAAGCTGTCATATAGCTCTATATCAACTGATTTATCCCATTGAAAATACACATATTATTAATTCGTGTAATTTTGTTGACATGTGTAAAACCATGATCAACTCATATCCTGCAGTCTTCCCATCATCAAAACAGATCAAACCAACAACTCCTAATTCCCAATGTATTTGATACTCATCAATGTAGTTACCGGTAATATTTTAAAAAGATCTACTAAAACATACTGAAATTAACACTCCTATAAACAGTT
>JAUMHH010214224.1:0-12544 GCA_032359455.1 Chlamys rubida | reverse complement strand
TAACTAAAGCCGGATTGACGCGGGTATTTCCGTTGAGTAGGTACCTCAGTTTGTCAGAGCGACAGAGTAATGATCTGAGATTAGGGTTTGAATCCTGGTCTAGCCCTGTTGTAATTTTAATATCAAAACTCTGGTGTTGATTTGTTTTTATCCTTTGTATTTTTTGTCATAAAAGTCTCACTAAAGATGATTTTCTTTTTAGACATTATTTATTAAAGCTGTTGTAGCGCCGATACAAATATGTGACAGAACGTGGGGGTCCTTGTGTGACGTGGTGTTTTTGTGAGTGTGACGTGTGGTGTTTTTGAGAGTGTGAAGTCGTGTTTTTGTGAGTGTGACGTGGTGTTTTTGTGTGTGTTACGTGATGTGTTGGTAAGTGTGACGTGATGTGTTGGTAAATTTGAAGTTATGTGTTGGTACGTGTGACGTTATGTGTTGGTAAGTGTACATGTGACGCTATGTGTTGGTACGTGTGACGTGGTGTTTTTGTAAGTGTGACTTGGTGTGCTGGGAAGTGTGCCGTTATGTGTTGGTAAATGTGACGTAGTGTGCTAGTAAATGTGACATGGTGTGTTAATAAATGTGACGTGGTGTGTTGGTTAGTTTGACGTTGTGTGTTGTAAATGTGACGTGGTGTGTTGGTTAGTTTGACGTTGTGTGTTGATTAGTTTGACGTGGTATTTTAGTAAATGTGACGTAATGTAATGGAAAGTGTGACGTGATATGTTGGTACATTGTAACTGTGAGGTGATGTGTTGGTTAATGTGACGCAATAGGTTTGTAAGTACGATTGTCATGATGACATGTATCGATAATTGTTCTTGTATCGTGATATGTTGATGTTGTCGTAACACTTTAATGGATTTATCGTTGTTGTTGCCTTTATAGAGAACACAAGAATCAAGATAACGCACGTCTAACCCGTCATTGCTGTTGCTGTATACAACATTATTTCCATCACCGTCTAAAGAAGATTAAATAGACCAGCCCTCTTTTATCTCTCAATATTAACACGTGCTCTAGTGGAGTTGTTGACATGACCAACTGTCTACACTGCCCGATGTATGACGTTGTAGTACTGTGCACGCCACATGTAGCATGTCCGCTAATGGAACCTTGGAGTGCTCACCACCTGTCTTCTCCTTGTAACGTGTCTCACGCAAGTTTTCATTTTACTTTTGTGATATCATGACCAGATTCGTGAATTTAATATAAAATGATACAAATTCTATTAATCATTCTATCAAAGATGTGGTCACACATGTGCAAATATCGCAAATAAACCAATCAATCTGACACGTAGCCGCCATATTGCATCCATCTAAGCCATGTCTGTTGTCCTGATTGTAACGCAAATATATGCTTATTAAAGTCTTGCAGAATGAGTAAGTTATAATACATTTATTTAATAGTTTTACTTACATACAGAAGATACAGAATATGGAGTTAAATGATGATTTGAGGATAGTCAACAAGTGATTAGTTGCCATTATACCTATATATTCACTAGGGTGTGTTCGAGCAGAAGTAAGGGAATTAATTGGACATACTTGAAGCAATGCGTTTAAGGACGCTCCATTTTATGAGCTAGCTCAGGTGGTTTTTCTCAATATTGTTTGGCGCAATCAAATGTTTCTTTATTAATCGAGTGTATCGTTTTTGACGATGGAACGTATATAAAAACTATTTTTTTAATTTCGGATATAGTGTGAAAGATCTTCAAACCACTTGAAAGGAACACATGATCACATGTAATTACTGAACCATGTGAGGTTAGATAACAATTTAAAGGCTCTCCGATATTAGATATGTTCCTCTTGTAAAGATTTTACAACGGATAACAAACATGTACTTCTAAGCAATTTCCGAAGCCATTCCAGTTAGCGATGATGTTTCAAAGCGTCTCAAGATCAACTTCATGAACTCGCCCACAACTGACTGTATATAATGATTGAACGGCACCTTTCAATGTTCATGTCGGTATGAACGCAAATCGATTACATATATATTCGATGTACCCCGCTAGAGACTGAGGCCTATATCTTAGACTTAGACGGTAAGTGTAATGTATGTGCTGAAGTCGGTATGTTGGCGTGTTTGCCTCGATGCGAGAGTGCTATCTCACTGAAGATCTGTCAGAAGGCACCCAGCATAGTACTCTACCCAGGCACATGATATAGGGGTTAACCGGTTGCTGCGATTACCCTAAATGCCGAACGTTTAGTAGGAAATAACAACTACCATTTTAAAAGACTTTGGTTTGTTCTGGAATAGAAACGAATCCCAATGCCTTCCTTGCATTGGCGAACAATCTGAAATAATGCCTAATATTCCCAAGTTTTTGATGCCATCTTTCTCTACTGTAACGTGACGTCATTATCTTCATGGTAATTTTGCTAGCCTTTGTTATTCAATTTGTATTGCGTTATTAAAATTAGATTCGTTTCGGATTAACGTAAGTGGTAAACGATAAACAATAATGAATGTGTGAAAAATGACCAATATATGTATACATCTTCATCGGGCATTAAAGGTACTATTTTATCACATACCTGTTGAATCTTGTTATAGTAATACAAGCAATTTTCAGACCATGAAATACAAAATCTATGTCTGTAGGCATTTTGCGTTTTTAGAAACGGCCGTTTGAATATCTTGACATATCAATCCCTGTGACATGGGGAGTAGATCAAGGTTATTATGAGCACGGTTTTTCGAACTCAATTCCACGAAGCTGCTAGCTTAATATGACTCTAGATCTTTGGTTCTTTATATGAAGTCGTTCGGTTTCTTTTAATTATTACCCTGGTGAACTTGATATAAGACAATGTTTTGTTTTTTCGAAGGCTTTGTCGGGCTCAATTCAAGGAATCAATCTGTCCAATATGATGACTTTGGACCTGTTGGTTAAAGGCCTAGGAAAGTGTTGATTGGTGAACGGACGGATACTCCGCCATTGAATAAGCTCACTTGCCTTTATTTCAATTTAACACGCTTAGGGCCCCCCCTTTTTTTTAAACAACCAACCAACTACAGGCATGTTACATACCGTAACAAAATAGGCCTGTAATTTTATCTACATCCCAACATGCAGTCGTAAGGTGTTTGAAGTTTCCACTGAACTTCCCGTTTATAATGAAAAGTCTATCTGCATGAGCATCAAATCCTAAGTATTTTGTAATACTGTTGATCCATACATGTATACAATCAAATATGTCCTTGTAGTATTCCTCCGAAACTAGGAAAACTAAAACAGAATCGCTGTCTAAAACAAATTGAAGAAACCATTTACAATGGAAGTAAGGGCCATGTTAATCACTTCTTGAGATTTTTGTATCAGAGACTAGGGCATTGCTTTCTAATGACGACATGTATTACATTAAAATTACCTCACGTTTTACAACGTCAGCTGAAATGTTACTGACAGTTTAACTAAAATGTTTGCTTTAAAGCAATCTCTATTTTAAAACAATGTAGCTCCTGAACAGACAGTTGTCAAGGGCACTTATACGTGTTTGTGGGATATATTTATCTTCAATGAGACAAGAGTATCTTACATACGCATAGATAGGTTTTCTTATGTAAACATATGAAATCTGTCAAAATCTATCTTTTCTAGTCAGTTACTATTCTGTTATTGAACTACACCGACTATTTTATGCCCTAGCAGCATACTACAAGGTGCTTTTAAGCGCTTGCCTTTTCTGTTGGTAATACATCTTGGTTACACTTTGCATTTAGCTCAATTATACAAATTCTAGCAATCTTATATTCTCAATTTGTATTTATGTATCCAATTTACAGAGTATTAAAGCAGAGTAGCAAACAGAGGTTACTGTAACACAATATGTCTAGCTTTACTGGCTTTGGTTAGATTTACAACTTAGAATTTATATTTAACGTGATTTCCAAGAAAAGCATTTTCAAACATTTGTATGAATTCTTCACAATTATTTTCTGGATGTAAAAGTAATACACTTTAATTACAGACATCACCAACATACCGCTATGAACGGTCCACAGGATTTTTATGTTAATGTCAAAACTCATCCAGAGAAAAATCTAAGGGGCAAGGGAGGTAATCGTCTCCAAGAGGAGAGCATCGGTTTAACATGAAAATATGTGTAATGGCCAATGACATAAATGTATTGTTATGTGAAAGTAGACCCGAAGGACTCACCTGACAGGTTCATATGCTGATTTGATGGCTGTAGACAATCGTTTGGTGGACCGTTGTCCTGGACAGAGGTTTTCATCTAGACAACTCACACACGGAGGCACGGTGGTAGGACTCGTGACCGAAGGGTTGCCGGTCCGAGTCACGTCAAGAGCCTGTGTTATATCTTTGGTAAGTTACTTTACTCCGCTTGTTCCAGTCTAGTCAGTTGTAAATGAGTACGTGGTTGGACAGTGCTTGAATTGTTAAATGCTAGCTGCATCACCGGCTGTTTGCTCCCCACTTGAGGAAGATATTGGATGGTTACAAAGGCCCTATAACCACCGATAATAATTTGTGAACCGCTTCGAGGCGACCTCAGAACTAGGTTGTGATAAAGCGGTATACAAGAACCTCGAATTATTATTATTTATTATTACAAGACTGGGTTGTATGTGAGAAAGGCTGACATCCGACCTAACTATATATCCTTACTATAAAGTAACCTAGGGCATACTTGTGAAATTTGTCGATTTAATTTACTTGTTCCAGTTAGATGTACAGAGAATAAATAGTCTATAAAACTGACCAAAGATACAGGATATCATCACGTATATCTAATGGGCCATGTAGTTCAATGTATCGTGTAGATTATGTAAGATGCTTTCAATTTAATAGTTGGTCAAAAGAGGCAAACCAATGGGTGACACGTAAACGTCTGTATGGATGGCCAACACAAGCATTGTTACTGCTCTGGAAAGGATCGCTGCTCTACAGTGATTTGACACTAAATGAAACTATTGTCAACTGATTCTTTGTTTATAATTCTCAATTGATTCAGGATTGATGAGAAATATTGGTGGGATCGTTGGTTCAATAAAAAACTAAATCTTGTTATAGACTGAAAATTACACAATATGAAAACCTGTATTAACGAACCTTCAAGAAGGGCCCAATGTATCAAAGCTTATGGAAATTGATCTAGTTTCACCTACAGCTATCAATTATATGAAAAATTAACATTAATTCATGAGAGTATTATCGATACATGTATCAAATGTGGTAATCAATGCCCTTCTTTGCCAATCATTTGTATCAATTTTTGCTAACACTCGTCAACATTACTAGATTATTAGACAATTTCTCTTTTGGGGTTTACCCCAAGTGTGCTTACCCTTCATTTTCCCATATCAATGCCTTAGCCTATGACTGTTAAATGCCACATAACCTAAGGGAATATTCATTCTAATTTCGTTATTACTAAACGCTACACTATCCTGGTACATAGACATAGACTTCTAGTAAAACAATAGCGCACTTCACCCCAACAGGTACCGGTGAATGTTTAGGTGTAACTAGTACGATGTGTACACTTTCTATTTCATCTGACCAAACGAAATTAACATCCTTTTTTTTAACTCCTCCGCCATCAGGGAGGTCGCATCTTTTGCGTATACATTACATTTCCCTTATTGTGTCCCGCCCCTCTGCTTCCAGGCGAGAAACACTGCAGCAATGCAACTTTAAATCACCTTGCGTAATGACCAAATGTTCCCCATACACTGTACCAATAAACCCACATTCAAGGAATAGTCACATCCTTTATTTATACAAAGTTTAATCCTTTTTGACAAAGGTTGCTCCGGACCAATTTGAGGTATAATTCCTTTAATTATACCAAAGGTGTAGGGTTTTAGATATAAACCTAAATATCCGATATCGGGACTCCGTCACTCTGCCCCCAGGTAGACCACATCCTCTGTGTATACGTTGAGTCTCCTTGGCCAAAGTGTGCTCCAGATTAATCAAATCAACGTTCCTTTACCCATACTCAATGAGTTTGATTATTAAGATGTACCTATTCCCCCTATTTATTCCAGTTATGCTCCTTATCAAATATGGTCAAAATCCATTCAGCCATTCTGAACTAGTAGGTTTTAAGGTAAAGTTGACAGACGGGCACAATAGTTTAAGCTTCCAGAATGTATGACCTATCATTCATCAGAATCGGTTACTATTCAGAACATCCTCTATGTTCCCCTGTGATACATGCCACGTAAAAGCGTGCAGACGGTCTTTTTAAGCCACCCATCGGTACGATAAGATCAAGTTATTCATACTTAATCATCTTTCGTATTCTTACCAGATAAATCCTTTCGGCGGTTTTGTCATTCATTACTGGTAAAAGTATTGCTATGGTTACATTTATATGTAAACTATGCTTAATCACAAATGTTATTTTTTTATTACGATAAAAATAGTATTACATTAAAAATATACAATTAACAATCTCACTCATCATAGCAAAATGTCCACGGTGCGATCCTATGCAGGCTTGTATAACAAGTTTACAAATCTACACATCATTTGATCACGTCACAGTTTCCATGTCGCCTTCGTCACTAATTTTTGTGAGAACGCTTCCTATTGGTGGGCGTGGTGTAGGTTTTGTCTGTGGTTGCTGTAACAATGGCCTCTTCAACTTCCGGTTGCGCTCGAGATGTTCGTCATAATATTCAATATCACGTCCATCCCTGCCTTTCTGTTTGCGGATCTGAGTTGCTATAAGAACCATAAGAGCCATGGCATAAAACATTATCACAATGACGACGTATAAAAGTTCGTTAAGCTCACTGTCCTTGAACTGGTTACGAGTTTCTAGATTGATCACCGTTCCATTCAGTAAATTTGGGTCACTGGTATTGACGAAGAGGTGGACCAGTGGCATTCTGATATTCAATGATATTTCTTTTTGGTAAATACACACAATGGTCACATTAATCAACAGAAACTTACATCAGGGAACAATTCTCATTTTCACTCTTAGTAAACACGAGACGTTACTTAGACAGCCAGACATTAGATCCCACGTGTCACACATCCATGCTTAAGAAAGGAGCGATGGTTCGTTAAAATCTGCATTAATCTGCATACCACGACAAGGTCAGTGCCAATCTGTTAATAGATCAAACAGAGTTACATTAATAAGTATGCATGACGTCAAATACAATTATTATAATATTAATGATCCAGCAATACAAAAAGATGATACTTGGACCATCGTCAGCATGGATAATTGGAAAATTATGTAAAAGGTATTTACATACAAAAATGTATAACGCCAATCGACGTTTTCAACATATACAAACGTAAACCAGTACAACTATGATATTCAAATAGACACAGGTAAACAAAAAACCATGACGTCAATACAGGTAAATAACAACTGATCTTAACAAATTAATTTGTCTGGTAAACATGAACAAAAAAGTCATGAACAAAAAAGTTCAGCTTTGGCAAAAGTAAAATGCTAAACTATAACGTCAACATTGATAATAGTAAACCCGCACATTGTAATGTCAACACTGCAAAGTTAACCGGCAAACTTTAATTTCAACACTGACAAAAGTTAACTGCCATACTGTAACGTCAACATTGACAAAGTTAACCGGCACACTGTAAGGTCAACACTGACAACTCTAAACCGACAACTGTAATGTCAACACTGACAAAGTTAACCGGCAAACTGTGATGTCAACACTGACAAAGTTAACCGGCACACTGTGATGTCAACACTGACAAAGTTAACCGGCAAACTGTGATGTCAACACTGACAAAGTTAACCGGCAAACTGTGATGTCAACACTGACAAAGTCAACCGGCAAACTGTGATGTCAACACTGTCGAAAGGTAACCGGCACACTGTAATGTCAACACTGTCGAAAGGTAACTGGCACATTGTAATGTCAACACTGTCGAAAGGTAACCGGCACACTGTAATGTCAACACTGAACAATCGAAACCGGAAAACTGTAGTGTAAGCACTGAAAAATCGAAACCGCCAAACTGCAATGTCAACACTGACAAATGTTGACCGGTAAAGTGAAATGTTAACAATGAAAAATGTTAACTGGCAACGTGTTATTTCAATACAGCCAAATACAAACAGATAATCATAGACTAAAGAGGATTGGTAAATGATAATAACCCGTTGACAGATGATATCAATATGGACAAATGTAACATTTACCACCTGGTAATCGTCGCAACATGCCTGTATCTCTTCATATTATAGCTGGACAATAATGTACATACAACAACAGTATAGTTTGCTTTGTCCAGTGATAACATTTCCTTTTACAATCATGGTTTTCTAAGCGCTAGGTGCATACTACGTCGATGTTGTTATGAACACGTCGTTCCTAATGCGTCTTGTATAATGTGTATACTTGTTTATTCTACTTTAAAACAATGTTTAGAGCACTACGTAGATGATACCTACAATCCAAGCATGACTGCTTTGCAACAGATGACGTTATATAACGTTACTTGGACCGAGGTGAAGTAAGTCAATACTTACAAACACTTTACTTCACAGTTATATGTATATCATTGTCCATTATTGACATTTGCAAATAATCTGCTTCATGTTTGAAAGAAATTCGTCCCTACAATAGGCAGCTGTGGTCACGTGATCTGATCGGTATCGACCACCATCCTCTGATCAAATTGCTTGAGCAATCACGGTCTTATAAGCGCTTGGTGCATATTATCGACTAGTTATCCTATCGCTGTTACATGATTGACTCAATCTACAGCGTCGTGTATAATTTGTGTAACGTCCCTACCCTCCCGTTATATCCTAGGTACAGAAGTATGAGAACAAAAACCTATCATTAGATACTCGTAGAGAGTGTGACCATAATAAATGTATATAACCACTATAAATGTGTGCATGACCACTATAAATATATGTATCAACAGTATAAATAGATGTTTACCACTATAAATATGTGTATTAACCGTATAAATATATGTATTACCACTATGAATATATGTATTAACAGTATAAATGTATTACCGCTATAAATATATGTATTACCACTATAAATATATGTATTAACAGTATAAATGTATTACCGCTATAAATATATGTATCACCACTATAAATATATGTATTAACCGTATAAATATATGTATTAACCGTATAAATATATGTATTAACCGTATAAATATATGTATTAACAGTATACATGTATTACCGCTATACATATATGTATTAACAGTATAAATGTATTACCGCTATAGATATATGTATTAACAGTATAACTACATGTATATGTATTAACAGTATAAATATATGTATTAACCGTATAAATATATGTATTAACAGTATAAATATATGTATTAACAGTATAACTATATGTATTAACAGTATAAATATATGTATTAACAGTATAAATATATGTATTACCGCTATGAATATATGTATGATACTATAAATATGTGTATAATCAAGTTGACATTCATAATGACTTTGAAAGTCAACTAAAAGTTTATTTACCAGTCTTTTTTATAATCTCATAGAACTTTCACATCACAATCAAACATTTAGTTAAAATGATTGTATTTGCAATTGTGTTAATTGTAAAAAAAACATCCCTCTTGAAGGGAGGGTAAGTGGTATTTACCGTAATAATTATGACGTCATGATTACGATGACGTCAACACGTTGGCCATGACATTTGTGGATGATATGAATGACATCACAATTTAGTAGGGCTATATAAAATGTATGGATACTATACATGCATGTATGAACAACAAAATTAGGTGTATGAACACATTATTTTATCTACAAATGGTTTTCATATCTGTTAATGATATAAACAACGATAAATCATTATAGTGCGATTGACTTCGGAAGCCAATTTGTTGAGCATTAGCGTCATTGATGATTATCTACCGGCGCTAATCCACAAAAACAAATTATCTTGACGTGAAGATGGAGTAGATACTTCACACGGGATCAGTACTCTCTATGTGAACAACAGCTGACACCTGAAAAACGTGGTGACAGGATTGTACTGGACCTGCAGCTTACGCAGGACAATGACAGATGGTGTTCAGACTTTTCTGGAATTTTGAAGAAATGGAGTTAACATCGAGAAATAATCGTAACTGATGTGTCTGTACATAAAATGGAAGCCTATCGGGACCTGATCTGACTCTACTTAACAACGGGAACCGTGTGACTGTACAAGGGCCTGTTGTGGCTCTACTTAACAACGGGAACCTTGTGACTGTACAAGGGCCTGTTGTGACTCTACTTAACAACGGGAACCGTGTGACTGTACAAGGGCCTGTTGTGGCTCTACTTAACAACGGGAACCCTGTGACTGTACAAGGGCCTGTTGTGGCTCTACTTAACAACGGGAACCTTGTGACTGTACAAGGGCCTGTTGTGGCTCTATAAAACTATGGAGGAATAAATTAAGAACCCATTCAGGGCCTGTTGTAGCCGTACAAAACTACGGAACCCCATCATAGCCTGTTGTAGCCGTACAAAACTACGGAACCCCATCATAGCCTGTTGTAGCCGTACAAAACTACGGTCAGCCATCATAGCCTGTTGTAGCAGTACAAAACTACGGAAGCCTTTCAGAACCTGTTGTAACTGTACAAAACTGCTGAAACCTATCGGGGCATGTTATAGATGTACAAATCTATGGAAGCCTATCAGAGCCTATTGTAACTGTTCAAATATAAGGAAGCCTATCAGAGCCTGTTGTAGCCGACAAAACTACGGAAGCCTATCAGAGCATGTTGTGACAGTACAAAACTAAGGAAGCCTAAGCATTTGTAATTATTTTGACAGACTTTGTATTTTTCTCGTTGACCCATGTAGGCTTCCGTAAATAACTGTTTATATAAGGTAAAAATAAAAAAATAATTAGTTGATTCACTCAATTTAGATGTAAATAACAATATTTTTTTATAAAATAAATCTTCAAAGTAGTCTGTGCAATATATCAGCTTATAAGAAAGAGCCAGATGATTAAATCTCGGTAGGAAATTAGACTGACATTTTATTTGCAATGTTATAGCCCACATGGTTAATTACGTACACCAAAGAACTGTAGTTAGCGTTAACAATACATAAAAGGATTAGTAACGTTAAACGGCTCCACTAAGTTGGCTGTTATTGCATACGGCTGAAACTCATCTGATGTTGTATAAACCTAGGGGGTTTGGTTTACTCTGATCGATTAGGCACATGAAAAATATTTCAGAACAGTTAATTACGGTCCTACAATAATTATTATGATGTAATAATGAAAATAATACGGTATTATTGGTTGGGTTCATTAGCCAACGGCCTTATGAATAAACTTCGCTTTGGAATGATATGCAAATACCGCATGTCACTTTGGCTGGGGTCAAACATGCGACGATAATAAACAAGCACGTACAGTTCACCATGTCCATGCCTTAACTGGACTGGACCTTATATGTTGCGAAAAGGTTAGATTCAAAACTAAACAAAACCGGTTCGTATGACGAGGGCTAGTGTAGAACAGATATTCAGAACTCCATTTTGTGTATAAGTCTCGTATGACGAGGGCTAGTGTAGAACAGATATTCAGAACTCCATTTTGTGTATAAGACTCGTATGACGACGGATATGTACAGATAAGGTATGCCATTTAGACTGACTACCAGCCCCTAATTGTTTATGAGGAATATACCGTCTGCATTATACTACTAGATTATCTCCCCCTAGTTTGAGAACTCTAGAATCAGACATCCAAGTGATCAAAACTATTAGAGTTATTATTTTTCTAAATGATTCAATCTGGAGACGGATGCAAGTCTTTACGCCATTCTGTTTGGTTGGGTTTTAAATGACGACCTAGTCCGAAATGACTCCGTTTAATTCGCCTGTTTACCGGTGCATTTACGGAGGAGGTTTTTTGAAGAGCGTTGGTCTGCTGGAAAATAATATACGCACGCGCATGGTCTGTTGTCCAATAGTCCATGGTTATCAACCAATGAAAAATGTCGTTACATCGCAAACGTTGTAGAATTTCAGATATTTCAAACCAGAATAAAAAAAAGATTCTGAATACATTGGTACTTACTTTTTGATATGTAATTTTTTAAGTACAGTAAGTGTACCTTGCTACCTTATTGTAATAAAACCAAATTTTGCCTGCCAGTTTTCCCATCAAGTTCAGATCAGTCTACAGTTGAATGAATATAACTGAAATAAATGTATGCACATAAAAGTATTATATTCTTCTAAAGATTTGATTGTTATTTTTACTGACAAAATTGGATATATTACCTCCTCTTGGCGCACACCTAATTTATATGTTTTTTGGTACAGGTCCTTCTATCTGTTAGTAGAATGTACTTGCCTGATAGTCAAGCTTCAGTTGAACTTCTAAAACATTTAAAGACTACTAAATGGTATACATCCTTTTGCACAAAAAATAGCAGTTGGCTTGTAAGCAAACGATTAACTATATTTCTACCACAATAGGTGGGTGTTATTCAACTCCCAAGGCATCAATTAATCATTACAACTGTTGTATAACATATTGT
>JAUMHH010214213.1:0-12544 GCA_032359455.1 Chlamys rubida | reverse complement strand
TGACTCAATGCCAGTCTATTAACAGTAACGTAGCCAGTCCCAGCTCACTGACTCAATGCCAGTCTATTAACAGTAACGTAGCCAGTCCCAGCTCACTGACTCAATGCCAGTCTATTAACAGTAACATAGCCAGTCCCAGCTCACTGACTCAATGCCAGTCTATTAACGGATACACATTCCTCACCATCTAAAAGAAAACTGTTATGCATAGCTGATGAGTTGGCCTAATAAAAGTTAAACTACATGACATGCCTTACCATGTAATAGATTCAATGGTGTATTACACAACATCCCTGCATGGCATCGTAAAGGTACACGTTTAATGGGAACATTCCGCACACTAATGAATTACCACACACATCCCATACCTGTCCAGGTATGAAACGCATATTGGTTAAAAACACATAAACATCAAAGAGAAATATTACGTAAGTTATAGCATGGTTGACCGAAATAGATAGCTATTTCGTTGACATGCCACCAGTAAATGTTTGAGGATAAGATTAAATCTTTATCACAATCAAGCATGATGTCATTCCTTATATTTCACAGCAAGGTATTGAAGCGACAAATTGTTATATCTTTTGGGTTGGTATTTCAATATTTACGAGTGACACAAAAATAATCTTATTAATGGTATTTTAAACTTAAGTGACTAAGAAATGGCTTCATATATATCCTAATTGCCTTGTGCTCATCAAACAAGATAAAAGTACACATGACAGTGATGTCTCGTCGTATGCTTTCTTATTTCATGCTTTCTGTTGTGGTCTATTTCTACGGCTCATCATTAAATATATAAAGATGTGAACAAATTCCATGCTTTTCGTTACTTTTAGTCCCAACATTTGTCTATAACTGATATTGATGATAAGTTAAGTTACGTAAAGTGATATGTGCAGTACTGTTATGTTGGTGATAGAAACCAAATTTGATGAACATCGATACCTTTGGGTTGTCATCAGGTAACACCGTTTTACCTGCCCTGTGCCCTTGTGGCATCACAGGTTCACAATCAGATGTGACTTAACCGACCAACATGCATGTAATCATTTTCACCTGATATCTCTATCTGTCAACTTTATTTTCAAGGTCAGATGTGGCCTGAGGTCAAGAATATGATAAGTCCTTGTACCTACAAAGACACTAGAGGTACAGCTCCCAACTATCCACAACATGTCCTCTACAAATAAACACCAACAGAACAAGATCAGTTGTGTTCTGTAACACAGTTGACCTTCCATTCCCTGTGCTTTCCTGATGCATATAGTATCCTCGTGAAAAAAACTCATTAAATTTTGCATTCAGTGGACCAATAGAAAAATCAATGTCTAGCGGTTGCAGCATTTGCCTTAGTTAGCCGGAACTACCTCAGTAATATGTTTATGAAAAGTAGAGATCAGGTATTGGAAATTAGTGGAATGACAAAGTTGTATATCCAGGAAAATTGGCAGCGCACTTGGTCTGGGAAACACACCCCATCCATCACACGAGAGCTTGGCTGTCGGCACTGATGGGCCGTAGTGGGCAAGCCTGGCAGGTATCTTACCATACCTGTACTAACGATGCCTTACCTGTGCACCGGTACATACATTTTACAATAGTATAGATGCACACACCTTTGACACAAGGCCAAAAGAAAGATTGTTGTGCATGTTGAGGATACAGTTTGTATAGAACTGCTGGAGTTATTTGCTTCCGTGATTGAGGATATACTGGACAGTACCTTTGGGATATATGACGGTGGCCAGGGATGTGTTTTGTGCTCTACTGTGGGAATACTAGCACACAGCTACAGGAGTTTAGCATTCTGTGTCTACAGTGATCCTGTTTGGGAACCATGTTGTTCCTACAACAAGTTGGATACCTATTGTTGTGATCGTGATGAATGGTTATTTTTGTCTATCACCAAAAGTTCCTTTCAGTCCGATTACCACACTATAATGTAATGGTCGGTGTTTGACATGCTCAGGAGATCCTACGACCCGATTATCTATGGAGAGTATTTATGTTGGAAATCAGTGGTAAGTGTGCTCCTACCATCATTAATAAGGTCATTATCTAAAATTATCAACAATTTTCTTTACCTTCTTTTCCAACTTTGTCATTGAAGTTTGACATAATATTTGACCTCCGTTTTACTTCGTATTGAAATATAATGCATTTAATTTGAACATAATGTTCAAATTAAATTGACTAATTCAAAAGACTTTTACACCAATACATAATAAACCTAATGTAAAATGTTTCGGTATAAAAGCGTAAGAGTGCAACAGTACATTATAAGGGAGGTCGGTGTTGGACCATACCTTTGATTACTTAGGGAGTGTAACAGCTGATGGCTTTGACTCCAGTACGACAGACACCCACTCCTTAAGGAGAGTTTGTGCGACCCCTGCCGAGTGTCTGACCTTGGACAATGTATATATATATATTTGAAAAATGTCACTTCAATTAAAATATGTGAATCAAATGACAGCCGTCATCATTACCCAAGAAATGGAAGCCATTCATTTTATTTTACATTTAAGAATTGAAACTATTAGCCGAGCCCTTTAAAAGAGTTCAATGAGAAATCCTATAATACCTCCCAGGATAAAAAGTCGGTCATATCGGGATTGTGTAAAACATTAACCCATACAAACATGAGAATTTTTGGCACTTGTCTGTGGTGAAAAGATTTAACAACCATTTAAATAGAATGAAACTACGCTCACAATTACAAACTTCAATCCAAACAGCAATAGACATTGATTGGAGGTTTTCTGGGGCAATTGACTGTCGGGTTTCGGAGAGCATTAGGCGAATATGGGCCTCGACTGCCGTTCTTCAAATCGTTCATCCCTGACTGAGCACCTTGTTGCTACAATATATGATTTCTTATGTCAATATGTATTTTAGCATTATTTGCGTGTTCCTTTGTCAACCCTCAGTGTGTACAGTGGAGGAGGACTTATTTCTCAGTCATATTGATTGAACATATACGTAGACATTTACCTCTCATTCATAAATAATAGCAATGACATTGCCATAGTACCTACGTACCCTGTGTAGCGTACAGGGACTCACCTGTATGTAATTTATATTTGCATAATTCGTAACCGAGATTTTCCAAACCTGGAAGTTTTTAGCATACAGGTAGACCTGTGAGGTGGACATTGTGGTGTGTACACTTGTCATCAACCCGGAGGGTTTTACCATACCATACTCCCCACTGCCACCAGCTTACGTACTGGTAACGCATGTTAGTACTGTTGGCGATGACATTCCTACGGGATGGAATCACGAGGATGATAGAGGTACCAGTATGTGTAATATCCTCGTCACTTCTCCGTGTGTCTACGTCACAGATCTAATTCTGACATGGACATAGCCCAATTGTTTGGGTCTTGTCTACCACCATAAATCTATATACTAGCTCTAGGATTTATGTCAATGTTGACGCACTGATAGCATTGTGGTCTCTCTACAAGACTACCTTTGAACTGGAATTAAGCAACAAGTGATGAGAAAGAAGCCACTTAAAGTGTTGCCGTAGTAACGGTACCTAGCTAATCCCATGGGCCATGTGATACAGAAGGCACAGGACCCCATGGTCCATGCCCCTCCGGAGGTTGAGCAGGTAAGGGGGGTAAAAGAAGGGAATGAAGTGCATCTAGACTCCTTATATGGGTTATCAAATCATTCAAAAGTTAAATGTTGAATAATAAAAAACAATGCAGTGGAATTTCAGTATAGCAAAAATTGTGTCCTGTTATTTAATTATGATTTATTTTTTGAATGAAAAATCTCAAAAAACACTTCCTTTCCATGTAGACTGTGTATAATGAAACTGTATGGCATCAAATTTGTGTATCAGTACAGGGATATCCCAACATCCTGCTATACAAATATTTCACAATCAATATCCCGTTCAGGTCAGTTAATTTCTTTGAAAAGTCTGGGTTCATTTGCTGATATTTATTTAATGAATAATTAATTTCTATACATTAATGGTATTGGTGGTCCCAGATAGCTCAATAATCCCTGTAGGCCTGTTATAGAATATCTTCATTACGTTTAGATCAGGTTCATAATTACATCTTATGGGAAGAATTATGTTAAACTTTTACTCAGTAAATATGAACTTTTATTCTGTTAATATACTTGTATAGTTGTATTTTGCTTCATAACCTCATAAACATAAAATAAAGCAAGGACACCTGACACCGAACAAAGACACATACATACTAGGAAGGATCCTAGACACCTAACAAAGACACATACATACTAGGAAGGATCCTAGACACCTAACAAAGACACATACATACTAGGAAGGATCCACACCTGACAAAGACACAAATGTACTTCAGCCAATTATTGTAAACTGTTCTGTTAAACTTTTAGGTTGTATGCACACCATGACTACCAGGCGGGCAGATTTCAATAATGTTGTCTCCTTTATAGAAATCACAGGTGTCGGAATGGTTCAGTTTGATTTGAAGATACAGTATTGGTATTACATATTACTTATATAAGTGTTTATATCGTGTATGATTTGGCTGTGTCAATAAGAATCGGATTGAAATCGGAGCTACAATGCGGGTAATAGGTATAAAGTATTCGTTAGAATGGTTATAAATGATAATGAGAACATACGAAGCTATGGGGCAAGGCTCGCTGTGTTCAATACACTAAATGCTACATATCCCGAGTATTCTCAGCCCTACTTATTTAATAACACACGGCTTTTATAGCACCACATAAAACGTATTTAAACCCCCGAGTAAACACTATCATTGTAGAGAATACTCCTTCCAGCGACCATGTTTGTTTGATGGTTAGCATTGTCCTTCCCTGACGGAATATCACTACCAACATGGTAAATAAAGCTTTCATATGTCGTTACGAAGGATTATAACCGCTTGTCCTCGAGCCTCAGCGGATAAATTATTGTTAAAATAGGAATATATGTTCCATGTAATCGTACAGAAAAAAGGTATCAATGGTTCAAATGTTTTTAAATGGCTACAAAAATTGTGATTTGGTTTTCAAATCCTAAAAGTTAACTCTATAGAACATTCCACCTCGACTTGAATACTTCTGTATATATTGATGTGGGGTTGTACATTAGAACAATGACACTGTAAGTCACCGTAGTGTTCAGTGAAAGCATAGGGTGTTGACGTTATACAACTAGAGGTCATTGTCTGCCATCCTCTATACACAGGTTTATTTGATCTGGCCAATAAAGCAAGGACAGATAACTATGTAGATATTTACGGTGTGTTTATGTATTTATTGCTGTAAATATAAACACACTTGAGTCGGCTGCTCTGTGATGCCCACCTGTCACAGGCTATTTTAACTGACCATCACTACTAAACCCAGTTCCCAGACTCTACCACTGCTATCTATCTAACTATCCCGGGTCATCATCGTAAATAATTTTAATGGCTATAGTATGTATGTAAACATCTCATAGTAAAAGTTCCAAAATTTCTAAAATATCCAATCACACATTCTATCCCTATGTATAATTTACTGTAACCTCGTAGCTGTGCTGGAGTCCGTACAGAGCAAAAGTTCAAGACAGGTCTTAGCACTTGGATGTTTATTCAAAAATGTTCTATCACATGCATATGATGGTGGAGGCTGCACTTCATACATCACTTGGTCACCCTGAACAACACTTAAAAACGGTAAGCACATACATCACTATATATAGCTAGGTTACACAGAACGACAAGCACATACATCACTATATATAGCTAGGTTACACAGAACGACAAGCACATACATCACTATATATAGCTGGGTTACACAGAACGACAAGCACATACATCACTATATATAGCTAGGTTACACAAGCACAAAAGGTAGGATTGCATTTTTTTTTTTTTGTCATTTGTTATTTATAAGTTTCTAGATGACATTTATGGGTCACAAAACCAAGGTTTTGATTTCTCTTTTTTGTTGTATATCCAGAAAGAGCATTGATATTTTGTCGCAGTTACAGCTATAGCTGTACATGTGATTGAACTTCCTGCTGGGATAACTCTGACATGACCACAGGCTAATGTAGCAGCCTATTGTTGAACACACTGCCATTCTCCTTAGTGACAAATGACATTGATTAAGAAGGGACATGTCACCTGTAAGATTTTTACCTGTGCAATGATAACATGCACATTGGCACGGGTCACTTTATTGACTTCATGTCCAGGACTATCAGACCTCCCATCTGGAAGTCGGGCCAACATGTCTTATTAAATGTTCAATATTTATTCTGATTAGGACACACTATGACAAATCAAATTTATGTTAGGATGCCCGAAGCTTTTGGTGTTTATAAGCTTCCTAAAACTTTAATCTGGTAAATAGGTTTCAAGTATACTTTCCTGGTCTGACCTGAAAGGCAAATAAGAACCATCAGGATCCAGTTGCATCATGGAATTTCATTTAAATTTTCTTTTGTAAGGTTTTATTGAAAATCTTTATTAAAATCCTTTGACAACACTTAATTTGAGTTCACAAGAATATAACAATTTTGAAATTGAAAGTTTCACATTTGATGAAAATACTATGTAAAACATTTCCAATATTTTCCTAGATCAGCAGAGAAAAGAGCAAATGCTAATTTCCACTAATTGGGGAAAAGCATGATAACCGTCCCTACTGTGGTCAGACAAGTGACCATTACTCTCTCTAGCCACTGTCTGACCAATGACAGTCCATGACCAAAGGACATGGTAATTAATGACCGTGTGTATGGCCATTCTATGGCAGATAGGTGTAAAGACAAGGGCTAGGAAGTCCTGACGTTACATGGGAAAACCTAAATGTCTTTACAAAGGTCACTTGGGGCAAAGGTCATATATATCATGTTAATTGCAATCAAGGTTTCCTTTACACAAGCATATCATTAGAATAAAATTTGAATTTGATATTTGTAGTAATGTGCTGAGAAATTAAAATTCATTTCAGTATTTCTCATTAGAAACATTTTAGGCAAAAACTCATTTATTTTGTATTTATGTGGGTGAAAAAACAAAAATATCTTTCCCAATCCATATCAAGATGAAAATTCATATTTTCATAATGATATTCCACCCAAAACTATTCCAGGAAACATAATAACATGTTGTCACAGCACCAGTCCACCTTTCCTTAACGTGCTCACCTTAGAGCCATGTATTATATAGATTTCCGTATTAACGACAGCCCTAACGCTAATTTGTTCTATTGTATAAGTATTAAGCCTTGGGTTGCTATCTGATCGTCTCCTACATAATATGTATCACCTCTCTGGTTATCCGTGATCATCCTGTGGATATATTTGTCTCTGTAGCAGGATGCACCAAGTACCCTGCTGTATATTTACATTCTTATATCTATTGTTGGTAGATAACCGAGGTAAAGATATCTATATAAAGTAGAGGAAGAGTTACCCACCCAAGATAGAGTTAGATAGGGATAGATAGACAAAGATAGAGGTGTATAGGATTATATAGAATTTACCTTACCAAGATAGAGTTGTACAGGATTATATAGTACAGGTCCATCTTAGGCCTATGTGATATTATACAAAAAATAGCACCTGAGGGATTATATCTAAATCCTGAGGATTAGGAAAGGCTGGAGGGAACACTAACCATATGGCACAGAGGTAAGATATCCCCCTGTAATCGGCAGACGATTGAAAAGCATGGTCAGTGACTGGGCAAGTTCTTAATGGGATAACGTTTGTGGGCCAGAAGATGAGGTTATGACCGATTGGATATGTTTAGATTATCATCATTACCTGACATGGTACCACAATACAGATATTGTTATACCTGTCAAAAATATCATTCTCTAGGATTGGGCAAAAAAACATCAAGTAACAAGAAAATAATTTATCCCTGTTCTATGATGAAAGCCAGCTATTGTTTCTGCCATTTTATTGACTATGTGCACTTGTGCAGTAAATAGCAAGCTTAAATATCCAATATCATCTATGCTGCCCGAAGGCGGGGCTTAGTTAGGACCTAAAAAATATCCCTTCTCTCATGGTTCTGGATTACACTGTCGCCTGCCTATTGATGTTATACTCCTAATGAAGTATCTATAAGCCTTGTGTTCAAATCCTACATCGGCTAGTTAGGTACACCTTGATAGCAAGCAGAGCCATATTCTGCATGTTCTCTGTACAACCTTCAAATCTAGAGGTCATCCCATATGTAGCTGACCAATCACTGACTAATTGTTTAAAGATACAGGGGACTATCAGAAGTTCTACTGCCCTATTTCTGGATCATGGTAATTGCTATATCATACCTGGTCTGACCGCCCATGGGTGGGCCTGCTTTCGGTTTTGTGTCTGCCAGGACAACTGATAGTTAAATATCTATATAACAGATATATAATTGGCTGTTTAATATGCAGAGTACAACATTGGTGGCTGTTTGTAGTTATAGAACACCCGACCACAATTATGTGGAGTATTTATATACACACGGGCCTGTTTTTGTTTTGTAAGTGGGACAACCTCCCCGTAACCCATCCCTGCCCTGGATCTCCACAGTCACAGGTATCATTGATACCGGTAGATCTACCTGTAGCGTGACTTGAAGTAGTAGTAAAGTACACAGGTGATACACAAGGTCCTACCTGACCAGACAGGTCTGATAGAGGCTGGTCAGGTACACTCCTAATTGTCATACTAAGTTCGTAACTATTCAGTTTACAACCTGTCTATAGAGGTCGTTAAATACAGGGGGTCTTCATGTTCATGATATAAAGGTAAATGTTATATAAAGAAAACTGTTACTGGTGTTCAAAAAGGATTTCATAGTTACTAACGAGTGTTCTTTATATGGAGGAGGCATTGTTGAAGTGCTTTTTGACAGTATATTTGTACGTTTTATTTGTGTTAGTTACCTGTTAGTTGTAGACAGGTAGATTGCACAGGTACATAATTAATATAGGATGTAGGTGATTTACATAATTATGGAAGGTTGAGTTTGGAGCTTTGAAATAATTTAGACTATAAACATTAGATATTGCAATATATTTTCATTACCCTCCAAACAAATAAAGTCACACCTCTGTGGTCTAAATTATTCTGTTTCTAGTGCTATCTTCTGTTATGGCTACTATTGGTGTGTAATATTGATTGATTTTATCTATTTCAATTTCATGGCTGAATTATTAGGATGACATTACGATCAATGTTACCCCATTTAACTACCGACCAAAATAAAATCAATTTCATTGCAAGCACAGATGACAACATTGAGTATTGGTATGTTTGGATGTGCTAAGAATGTGCAAGCACCCCATTACCAAGGCAAGATCATGTTGACCGATGGACCGCCCACCTAGGACGGGGTAATAAAAATGCTGATCAATATCAATATCATCAGGAAACATTATAATCAAACATATACAGGTTGAAATTTATATTGGGAGTATTCTGTCCCGCTCCAGTAAACACGTAACAGTAATTGCATAAGTTGAATAGGTTTGATGATATGGACCAGATTTCATGTTATGTTATAAAACATTAACACACACTTGAACCTATACGTATAATATCCATAACTACGAAGTAAATTCCTTCGGTAGAAGAAATAAAAAAAATATCATAATGGCTTTCTGTGATCAAGTCATGTTGTCAATGAGATTTTTTAATGTGTCATGTGTGAATATGTAATTTGCCCTCCCCACCTACAGAGAATAAATTTGTTTCGCTATCTGTATAGGAGTAACGTGTGGTGGTGGTCGCTCGGTGGTGTCGTTTGGCCTGGCCCCTCCGTGACTCCTCGTCATGCTATCTGGTGTCATCTGAGGAGGGATTACCTCTGTCAACACGGCCCCTCCACACTGCCCTTGTCTCAGCCCTTACTTACAGTACATGGTACTCACAAGCGGATTTACTAATCACCCAATGTCTTAGCCTACACTTATCACCAACATGTGCTGTCTGTATTATAGACCTGCCGGTATTTGCAGCAGTGTATCATTTGGGAGTTAATCATCCAGCAAAGTGCTTCAGGATTTCTGATTCTGAATTCATGGAGTTGTATGTAATCGGAGTTGTATGTAATTGTTGTAGCTATCAACTTATGATGAACGGCCGGAGATGAGACTGCAGGTTACATTTCATGCATACCTGTATTGTATGGATTAAGTATTGGGGGGAGAGTGTTTGAGGATAACTTACCTCAGGATATGGGATCTAACGTAAAGTAAGCAGTGTATTACAATGTCAACTGTGTCGGATTAGGCAAGGGTGTAACTCTTCTGTGATATGGATGCTCAGGCGAGGAGGGGATGGTTTGCCGTTAAAAAATGGGTGAGTGAATAATTAATCAACACTGGTTAATTAATCTGCTTCAGTGCCTCATAAATATTCTTTCTTAGACATGAAGGTACATGTATTTTCTATTATTGATTATGAGGTTAGGTTAGACATGAGAAACAAATGATTTGTATGTCAGATTTCCTGGCTCGGTTTAATTTACCATTGCCTGTGTGTCTTCTACATTTCTTGAAAAGAAGAAAAAAGGAAATCTTGATATTGGGTGTACAATTGATTTGATGCAATTAATTAAGCTATATGGAGATGTGTCCGATGCTTTGTATTAAGCTATATGGAGATGTGTCCGATGTGTCAATTAATTAAGCTATATGGAGATATGTCAGATGCTTTGTATTAAGATTGCCATCTTAGTGATGGGTTCCACCGTGATAATGCTACATTCACGGTCAAAGTCCATTTTCTGGAATGTTGGATTGGCAAATATTAATACATGTATCCTGTTTATGAAGATGCTAAAACATTTCACAGGTGACATATAGAGATATATCTAAAAACACCTGATGAGGTTTGTGCACCTGTTGTCATCAATTTGTATAGAATTTGTGTGATACAGATTTCAGAATGAGTTTGATCAGTCATCTTATTTGTGACTTTTCCGGCCAGGTGTTGTAACACTGAACCTATACAACTCGGCAGTGTGTGAACATTTAGAAATATAGGTTAAATTCCCAATAAACCACAAACTATTTCATTAAATCACAATGAATAATTAGCAATTGAGTACCTGCCAATATACTGAACATTTTATATTGTATTAGGAAAATGATTTATAAAAAAAAGATTTATTAATTTTTCTCCTTCATCTCTTACTTTAAAGTAATATTTACAATTAAGAAATTCATCACACAAGAAGACATGGAATGTATTCTTTCAAAAATTATAAATATTTTGAAGTGTGTATATCTAATGAAACATCGACTTTGTAATGTTTTAGTGATTTTACCTCAAGTGACTCGTCTTTTCTCATCCTTATGGACAAATTTCTGTCTCCGGAAGTCCTAAAAGTGGATCTTATTAAATAACTACAAATAGGTAGTGTCCTAAGGGAGTGACCTTATCCAGGTCTCCACTTATATGGATAAGGTCATTTACCTGAGTAATATCACCCCTTCACACCTGACAGGTAACAACTTATCATCCCTTTGTTTCTCATTGTTACAGGTACAGAGAATACCGGAATATGATAAATACCTGAGTGACCTTTTGGATGAAACTGACCATGGTCATCCTGACTATGATGACCTCCACAGGACACATGCAAGGGTCAAGAAAGTAAGTATTACCTACTAATTAGGTGCACATCAAGAAAGTTAATGTTACAGTAGTCAATTTACTTCTTTAACAGCAAAATAATCAGCCATTTGGAAGTCAAGTAAAACGTTCAGCCTAAAGTTTCTGGAATATCAATTTTCCTTTTTCCATAAGTTCTATGAATTTTTGAAGAAAAACAAAAAGAAATTACGGTTATTTGTAAAAAAAAAAAAAAAAAAAAAAAGTTGAAAGAAATATTACTAATGTTTATGGAGGTGTACATTGAGATTTATGACCCTCATTACTGATAGGTTAATGACAGACCATATACAACTATTACAGTTTAATGAGCCCTACAGCAGTTTTAAGATGGTGATATTGTTTTACATCAGAAGTAAAACTGATTTACATGCTATGTGTAACTTTGTATTGAGAAATGTATAAGATATGGTGATTTGGAGGCTATATGACACACACTGTCAAAATAATGTCACAAACATACATATAAGTTTATAGGTCAGATCGTCCCCCAGAATAATATTCTCCTTATTAGGACTGACAGAATCCATCAGATGTTGTGTTTGATGTCCTTCAAATAGGATGGAAATACCTGTCAGGGATGTAAAAGCCCACATATATTAAGTACTGTACAACTAAGGCATCGGGAACTAAATATTCTTAACGTATCGTTGTATTCCTGAAAACATATTTCTTTTATTTGTAAAAGCATATTATGCTTTCATCTTTAATAAATCAATTCTTTTAATAAAATATTAAAGAAAATATTATCATAAATATGGGATTTTTCCAAATCTATTTTACCATGCATTTATTGGAATTCTAGTTTACATTGAGAGTGTCCAAGTTCTGTTTTACATTGAGAGTGTCCAAGTTCTGTTTTACATTGAGTGTGTCCAAGTTCTGTTTTACATTGAGAGTGTCCAAGTT
>JAUMHH010214202.1:0-12545 GCA_032359455.1 Chlamys rubida | reverse complement strand
CTCCTCCACATTCGGCTTGTGTTGGGTTCGCCCTCCTCCACATTCGGCTTGTGTTGGGTTCGCCCTCCTCCACATTCGGCTTGTGTTGGGTTCGCCCTCCTCCACATTCAGCTTGTGTTGGGTTCGCCCTCCTCCACATTTGGCTTGTGTTGGGTTCGCCCTCCAAATGCTTGTACATGATGCATACTAATTATTGCTCTCATTACGGAGGGCAAAAAAAGCGAAAGCATAATTGCAGCGAAAACTACTCGGTATGCAGTATCTAAGGAATGGCCAAGACTGAAAACATGACATCAATATATCCTCAACTACAAATTTATTCAATTTTGCAACCTGACCTTTCAGTGATAATTTGGGAGGTTATTCATTCGTTTTTTACTCGTTATGTATGCGTGTCCATACGGTTAAATATGTGTTTCGTGTTGAATGGCTACTGATTCTCAACGAACAACGACGAGAAAAACAAATTAACTCGAAATACTAACAACCTTTGGTAATCAATCACTATTTGATAAGTCGTGCATCTTCTTAATGAACCCTTGTTTTCACGCTTTAGATAGGATATTATTTTCTGTAAACCGTGACGTCACCATGCTAGCTCGACGCTTGAAAATATTGTCAGGTTCAAAGAAATACCTGCAACCTATTTGCCCTCGCTTTGGCTTTTCGTTGCTATGGATGCATTGATTTGATATCTAACCAAATACATACATTATCACACACAACCTGAATGATTCGTTGACACCTGTATATATTTTGTAAATTAAAATATTTTTCAATTAACATATGTAGTTTGTTTTGTTTCTTTTTATGACAAGTCGACGTTATACATGAATATGCATATATTTGCTTGATACATGCTAAAGGTTTATCCCTGACTATCTCAGTTGAATTTAGAAATAAGCATGTGCTGTAACTGACCTGAGATTTAATTGAGATGCTAGTCAAAGGTATTCTACAGAAGGCGACAAGCCTAATAGGTTTATAAGGATATAAAATGCTTTGATGTAATTGTGTTCTTTGTTGGCATACAAGCTCTTGAGCTTCAATACGACTACAATAAAAAAGAGTCGAGTCAGTAAAAAGGTTGTTACAGGTAGCTAAGCTCATTGACATCTCAACGGAATGCGTGCTATGTACAAGTAAATGGAACGTGTCGAACATATTGTATCTGTGTGGCTCCTTCAATATCATGTACTGATTCGGTTAGGGGCTATAGATGGTATATGATTCGGTTAGGGGCTATAGATGGTATATGATTTGGTTATGGGTTATATATGGTATATGATTCGGTTAGGGGCTATATAATTATGGTATATGATTCGGTTAGGTGCTATAGATGGTATATGATTCGGTTAGGGGCTATATATGGTATATGATTTGGTTAGGGGCTATAGATGGTATATGATTCGGTTAGGGGCTATAGATGGTATATGATTTGGTTAGGGGCTATAGATGGTATATGATTCGGTTAGGGGCTATAGATGGTATTTGATTCGGTTAGGGGCTATATATGGTATATGATTCGGTTAGGGGCTATATAATTATGGTATATGATTTGGTTAGGGGTTATAGATGTTATATGATTTGGTTAGGGGATGGTATATGATTCGGTTAGGGGCTATAGATGGTATATGATTCGGTTAGGGGCTATATATGGTATATGATTCGGTTAGGGGCTATAAATGGGTTATATAAATAACAACATTGTGTGTAATTTGTTTTAATAAATACCATTATTCATATATGTATTCTCATTTTCGCCTTACGTTAAATGTTGTCCTACTGAAACGTAATTTGTTTATGATATCATTAGGTAAAAACTCGATTTTGTTATTAATAACTATACTTGGTCGGTGTGCTTTTACCTTTGCATATTATTGTCAAAATGAACCAGCAACTTTGAATGTCGCTGTATCATTTAAGTGAAAATGCAAAAAGATGAAGCTTATTAACAAAAGTAATTGTTGAATGTCCAAAACCACAAAGGAAATGCTTTTATTTCCTCCAGCATATCAATATGATTTTTAGATGTGTATAAATGTTGAATGTTCCTTATCACGTTATGTTTTCAAAGTGTCATCGTTCTATCCCCCTCCCTGCTCCCCCTCCTCCTCCTCCTCCGGGTCAGACTAGTGCCAGTGTCTGGTTGTAGCCTGGCCTTGAAGCAGTCTGTGTTTACAGCATCAGTTATTTGAAGTGTATCTTGTTGCCCCTGATGGTACGTAGAAAACGAGTAATGATGACAAAGCTCAGACGTTGGACTTTTTACCTAGTCCTGGTGTCTCCTTTGATTATATTTTCACTGAACTTTATCCTCCTGTGTTTTGAAGAATATGCAGTTTTTCCTCGTTGAGACAGTTGCATAGTGGGCGGCGCGCCGCTGAACTCTTTGCATCGATCGCGATACAATATTGGTCTGTTGTGTATACGAAACCAAACCACAGACACAACATGAAACTTTTAAAGTCGTGAACGTCTTTGTAGTACAAACAAAAAAAGGAAATCGAAGATAAATCGTACCGGTGCTTGTATCCGTTATAGTGTTAACGTAACTATGAACGTATTTATAAGAACAATTTTTTGTATTTTTTTAACCAATGGGAGAACGCACGTTCTAGGCTACCTTAAAGGTCCTGACAATTAAAGGGGACGATTGTTTTGGTTACGGAAAAATCGTAATAGAAATGATTATTATATTAGTTTAAATTTAAAAATAAAATAAAACATAATTTAAGACAGTTGCATGGGAAACGCATGTTTATGACTACCTTATATGGCATGTCTGACACTCAAATGGAATAATCACATAAGTACGAACACCATACATAACACCAACTACAGCTAATCATTAACTAACCTGATTGCTAACGTACCTCCATATGCAGAGATTTCCAATGCTCCCTGATTGTCGAGCCCATCGCTACAACGTTGGATCAGGAAAGGATCGTATTACTTCTGGTGTAAGTTGGCTCGCATAATTCTACATCCTTCTGCTGGATGAGTTTTAGATGAGTCCAAACTTGCGTCCGTTGTTTTTCACTAATGCAAACCCATATATGGAATATGATTAACAACCTCGATCTTTTGAAACCCTACAAGGTTCCCGAGGGAGGTGTGTTTTTTGCTGGAGAACTGATTTTTGTTCAGGAGAAAGTTTTCGATATCATTGTTATGTAAAGAATTCAATTTCATCCTATTTTATTAACAACAACAATCTAACTGAACAGCAGGCTATGTCAATATATAGGATGACATGGCGAGACAGTTATAAAATGATTTGTAAATGATTTTCAGCAGCAGACAACGGATTCATTGGTGTAGGGGAGGTAATCCATGTATTTTGTTTCCAGTCATGATTTAAATGTAAGCATTTTTGTTCATCTGTCTTTTTCATTATTGCATATGTATAGACGTTACGCGCGATGTTTGTGACACCGCTTCAAAACACACATGGCGTCTGTTAAAAGTATCGCTGTATTATTCAGTTTTCAGAACTTGATGTCATGTTATATATCACAGAAAACGATGTTTCAAACTTATTCATATAATGCTAATTATAGATAGTATAACACAACATGAAGAATTCTGTTTCACATAAACAACCTCGAAAACGTCACAATAACTCGTGTAACACGTAACATCTACGGGGTAAGACGTTTCAAAGAAATTCCATAAATTCGCGCCAAAACTATGCAGAGATTTAAGAACTAGATTTACGTTGATACGAAAAATGTTTATCAGCTCATGTTCATCATTTTTCTTTGTCTGAACGGTAGCGTACAATGGGTCATACGAAATAATGCAAAATATGATAAAACGTCTAAAAGCGACGCCAAATATGATAAAAACGACGTCATTTTACGTTACATAAGGTGTCACTAACATCGCGCGTAACGTCACCGTAGCATTACGTCGTTTGAGTATCGATCGATGGTGTTCACCAAATGCCTGTGTATATAAATAAATGACAGGATACGATGTTCCCAGAACGCAACTCCCCAGCACAATGTAATGTTCAGAAACTATTACTACAAATGACGTACAAGGCCATTAATCGTTATTACATGTATATATCAGTACTTATAGCGAAAATCCCCCATATCTAAAAACAATGTGAGACATTCTAGGAAACTGGAGTTTAGCAGATTGATTTATAAACATTTATCTACACTGTGTTTCCAATGTTTAAATTGTTAATATATAACCCTACTGAGTTTCCGACTAAAATTTCAAAAAAAGACTGCGCCGTTCACAAAACAACAAGAACAAACTGAAGTGCCAACAAACAAGAAAAAGTACAAAGATAATAAGACCAGGTGTTCCGGTAGGGTAAGCGTCTTCTGCTTCATCGGTGCCACCTAGTCGACTCCAAATATTTAATATGTCCTCGCATCAAGAACTCGGGTAGTGACAACAAAACCGCAAGGCACTCTAATGAGCAGAATTAAAATTATCGGCGTTCACATCACACAAAGTAAAAACAAGATTATTCTAGATTAACCATGCAACACCTAAGCATTTTCAATTAGTTTTAAGAAGTGATTTTAACCTTAATATTGCAAAACAAATCATAAATATCTAAATTACAAGAATATCAAAGTAAACTTTCTAGACCATCTTCCATGTTTGTTCGTTGGTCATCAATCTAGGTAGTGATTTTATGCTAAGCTCTATTGATATTAATAAATTCAATGTCATCAATCTGGTGGCCATTATCATTCATATTGTTGTCCGAGTTTTGCTTGTTATGAATGCAGGGGCATAAAACATCTTTCTACTTCTTAAACGCTTTTTTGTGATTGATAACACGAATTGAATACACCCGAAGGGGATTGGTAATTGATACAATATGACAAAATTAAATACACTGCATCATTAAACTGTTTCGTCCATCTTAGATTCATAGGTGATTCTATGGGCCAAAAAATTGGAAATCCAAATTATTGCAATTAAGTGAAGGTTTGTGTGTTTTAAAACGCTTTCATGTGTGAGGTTATTTTAGCACTGTTGAACCATTTGATATGTAATTTTGTGTTAAAGGCTATGCGAGTTAACCAAGAAACATTATGCATTACGGTTTTTGATTTTCTCCGTTACAATTATATCGGATAACGAATTTCGGTTTCAGAAGCTCCAACACACAGATAATTATGTTTGCGGATCAAATGATGTGAATAGATCATAATATTGATTACTCGCCCAATTTTCAAGTTAACACAAGATTTCAGCAAGAAAATAAAAATATCAATTGTATCATGATGGTAGGTTGATGATAATGTATTATCCGTTTCATGCTTCTGTCAGCCAGATATTCCTTATCTACGTTATATGTGTAATATTCCATGTGGAGCAGATCTCATCAAACCGATGCTACAGTTAAGTTTTGCAGCTTCAAATTACATATTTCACGTAAAGCGTACAGTAGCTCGGGCAGTTTTTTCAAGATTGCATCGGCAAATCAAAGAATAATGAGTTTTTGTTTGTTTGTATTAAACGGCCCATCGACAGCTTTGGTCATTTAGGGAAATGGTGATTTCATTGTTTTAACAAACATTGGAGTAGCGTTTAGGGCCATGGTGATTTTTTGTTTTAACAAACATTGGAGTAGCGTTTAGGGCCATGGTGATTTTTTGTTTAAACCGATATGATGCGAGTAGCGTAGATAAAATCAGAAAAAAAAAAATATTTCTAAAAGCATTAATTAGCATTGTATGTGAAAATAATTAAAATATGAAAGCGGTTAAAATAATAAAAGTTATGGAGATAGTGAATAGATAATATAGAGAATGTGATGTATATATAACGTCCAAGAGGGTAAGGTGGGTTAAGAGACTTAATTATAGAGTCTATTAATATACCGGTGTCCTTCAAAACGTTAAATAATGCCTAAGAGTCTACGGAAGTGAAAAGAGTTTTCATATCCGTGACTTGACAGTTAGTACCACGAATGTGTCTGAAATCAGAACATTGTAATAAAACATGTCCCACTGTAAATGGAGTGTCACATGCGTGGCATGTAGGTGGTTCTTCTCGTTTTAAAACGTACGAATGAGTAGGATAAGTGTGACTAGTACGGAGCCGAGAGAGGACAACTTCGCGATCTTTCCGACTGGGAACACATGTTATAAGCTTCTGTTGCACTTTAAAAAGTTTGTTGCTGGTCTCGAGAGACCAGAGTTGTTGCGGTTTATTGTAAATGACAGTACGAATAATAGGTTTAAAATCTGTATATGGTAGTTTGATATCTGTTTGTTGGAGATTAAACACCTTGTTTGCTTCTCTGTCAACAAATTCGTTGCCTTTAATTCCGACATGACTCGGAATCCATAGTTAAGTGATTTTACATTTCTGTAAGATTCGAGATATGCGAAGAGTGAGGTTTTGTACGAGTGTGTTTTTAGGATCTCGTAACTGTAAACTTTGTAGGACAGAAAGAGAGTCTGAACAAATGATTGCCTTTTTAAGAATAATAAAGAATAATATTAAGATATTTTATTCAAAGGGAATATCTATTAAACCGACTTTTGTTATTTGAACATATGTATTTTTTTCTAATCTTTAAAGTCTATTTATTAGACATACGTCCTACACTCTATACAAGGTCTTGTTACGTCACGAAATATAATACTTAATACTTTCGCTTTATCACAGTGGAGCACGTTACTAGTAGTTAAATAGTTATAAAAATATTAATTTGTCAAGTTTCTCCATGTGAATCTGTCCTTTGAATAAATTTTACCCTAGTTTTATCGATTTTGAGTTCAAAATATAGGTGTGTTGACAATTTAGTACTCTCTTGATTTTTGTTTTGTCCAGACTATTAATAAAACGTGAGATAATAAATATTGCTCTAAAATACGGCATTAGAAAATAAATAGACTAGGGAATCATTTTGTAACCGTTCCCTGCATACACGGCACTCACCTAAGAAATGTCCATGACCATGGTATACGTCCGTTGGATATAGCTTTGCTGCATACATTAATTAGCAAGAGCATACGAGATGGTTTTAACTTCAATATAATTAAAGGTAGCGTTTCAGCAAGTTATGCAGGTTTATTTTCATTTTAAAGGAGTAATTTGACGACTGACATCTTGGTGTGCTTACAACTGACGATGTTTGTTTATCTAGATTATTCTATTTTGTGGCTATGGAGGACTGGTGATAAAATCATTACGTATTTAAGCTACATTGTAATATCAATATCTAATAGTGGAATTGGATCGGATTTATTTTTTGAAGCTAAGGATTTAGCAAATCTCAACTTTTATCACGGGTAAAGTTAATGGTGTTTAGGCCTCAAATAAGTTGAGATATTCTGTAAGATTCCTCATTTCTGCTTTCTTTATCACATACATGCAAGAATTATTGGAGACCAATCTGTGAGTTTTACAATAATTTTAAGGGAATCGAGGTGAAAATAAGGGATGTTTTATTCGTGGCGTTTTTCACGGCAAAAAGACTATCTTACTCGACTAAATTAATGAAATAAAGCACACAATCTTTAAGTAAGGAACTTTGTTTTGACTTTGGCATGTTTTTTTTGTATATATTGAATATGATTATATTCATTTAATAGCACAATGTTAACAAAACAAAATATCACATAGTTGAGATATACTGAAAAAGCAGATTTTACTTTAAATTTCAAAATTTAGTTGGACAGGCCACTATTCACAGCAGCCACAGTACTACTGATGTTCAGTTTAAACTTTGAACTATGTATTTGGATGGGTTTGTAAAAATAAGGATAATAATTGTCTATGTTCATTTACATTTGAACTTTTTGATAATGTAACAGAATGTTGAAACATGCATTTAACAAGAGGACAGAAATAATCAGCTGTAAAAGTGAAGAAAACTGTTCAGTATTTGAACTTTTAAATTACATATTTCAGCATTCAGAACAAAGAATATCATATCAAGCATATCTTAAATGTGCAATGAAGGCTACCTCTTCCACAACTTCGGGACTTCCTAAGGGACACTCCGAGAACTGTTTAACCTTACAAAATCGTATATTTAAGAATTGAATCTTGCTTTGGTCGATTTCATGGGTGATGAATTGAGTTGGTCTTGAAATCGAAGCAGGTCATGTTGAATTTGTTTCAAGACTCAATTCCTCACCCCATGAAATCGACCAAAGCAAGATTCAATCCTTAAATATACGATGCTGTATTGGTGAGTTCCCAATTAGCTTATAATATTTTGCTGATTGATCATTTTTGGTTGTTTGAACAATTTCTTGTGTTGCTTCATTAAAAATGTGAAATCTCATCAAGTGGTATAGTTATCTCCCTTCGCAAAATCATACGCACAGGCAATGTTAATCTGGTCAAATTCATTGGCAAATGAAAAAGGTTACATTTGGTAGTTGCATTGAGTCAAACTTGAGTGGGAATTGAAATATTCGTTGGTAAATTTGAACTCTGGACATGAAATGTTTTTTAGGAAAACTTCTAGTAGCCCTATGATGCCATCTATCTGGATGTTATTCCTTTTGATATTATGTCTTCTGCTAATCTTCTCTCCGGTGACAATAAAACAAAATCGTGCACTGAAGTGTATGTGGAAATGGACACTTAATTGAGAGGTTTGAGGATATCCCTCCTATTAATCACAATGTCGGCCAGATCTCAAGCTAGTTGCTTAGAATAAGACCTAGCACGACTCCAACGAAGTGATTTGTACGACCACCGAGCCCGTCTTGACATTTATATATAGAAAGGTTGGTTAAAATACCGGTTAGTTTTACCTTGTGGACGATTTGACGTAATCCTTTTGCCAGCACGGAGACGACTCGTCTGCTGTCTCAGTGGATCTAGTGCTTGACAATCGATTAGTCATTTGTCATTCGGTTTGACAAAGGCATCAGTCAATGTAGAAACGTAGCGTTTATTTTTAAAGTTGTATGTACTTTTATTACAATCTTTTCATCCACATGAATGAACTTTATCAAACATACTCATTCTGTTGTAGGAACTAACGAGTACTTAAATGTCGAATGCATCTAAACAAGTCATGATGATCTCGTTTAACTCATTCATGAAATATATAAATATATAAGATTTGCATCACTCTCAACATGAATGCGGATAATCAGCTCAAATTGGGAAATCCGTACCTAGTATTCAGTTCCGTTTAGACATATAAAAGAGGTATGATGAAAATCTATTAATTTATAAGAGTGATTTCCCTTTGCGTTTATGTCAAACATGAAGCAATTTGTTTCCGAAAGGATTTGTTGCCATGACATCACTGCATTTGTCATTTGTTATTTACATTCGGAACTAAGTTATAGCTTACGATGTGACGTATATTACGCTGTGACGTATATTGACTAGATTTTCAAGAAATGTCTAATTGGTTTATAAATGTATGCCGATGACATGGTTTCATTTTCAGGTTTACATCAAATGCTGAACCACTTACAAATAATATACTGAAAAATTCACTTAAAATGCGAAATGGTATTTTAATGAGTACTGCAGTACCCTGCTTGGAAATGTAAGAGGATTTTGCTATATATACTTGTTAACTGAAATTGGAACTTTTAGCTTCACAGAGAAGAAAAAAACCTATTTGACTTGCCATTAGATGGTACTTAATGTCACAACTCGTTTGTATCCCATTGTGGTAAGTTTTGCTAATTATTTATGTACCACAGAAGTGTTGTCCGTAAAACCACTTGTTTTCAGAAGCTGCAAACCTGATTACTTTTTGCACAATAACTTGGCGTTAAGTCGACCGTGCCCTGGTGTATTTTGAGCTTTGGAGACTACATTATTTGGTCAATGAAAATAAATAATCAATAAATACTGCAAATTGATCTCAATTAACAAATGCATTTTAAATATTGTTCCAGTTGCATGTACAATTAGTGTGGCAAACCCAACCGATAAAACCGCAAATGTCAAAATACAGCTCTGTTACTAATTAGATAGGACTCGAAAACAGCATTTTTTACTGTTTCCCTCAATTACATAAAGACAACGATCGGACCCAGTTCATTGACTACTTGATCCCGTATATGTTGCATACTAACTGTACATTGTTTGTTCTCACTAACCGATGTATTTATGACAAAACCTTCTCTGACTGCGGGGGTTAATCAATTTTAATGTGTTTGCATCAATGACAATGCTCAGCCAACTTTCAAAATGGACCATATATGTAAATAAGTGACAGTCATACATGTGGTAAGCTGTAATAGGCATACACTCACTTCCTTACTTGTGATAAGCTGTAATAGGCATGCAATCACTTCCTTGCCTGTGATAAGCTGTAATAGGCATGCAATCACTTCATTGCTTGTGATAAGCTGAAGAAGGCATACCAGCACTTCCCTGCTTGTGATAAGCTGAAGAAGGCATACCAGCACGTCCTTGCTTGTGATAAGCTGAAGTGGCATGCACGCACTTTCTTCTAGCTTTTTAAAGGTGTTATAATACCTTGGAATACATGTTGCAATATGCTTACTTTTTCCTATCGTTTCAGAAAGGGCTCTCAAACTTCAAATAGGCATTTTCACGATTTCTGGAAGTATTATTTCAATTTTGATAATAGTCACTTGAACAATGAGGCCATTTGAATCGATTTTTTTCTGCAATGGAAAGTATTTGCCAATCTGTTATGCTGTCTTAATACAAAGTCGGTTTGTTCTTTGTAGATACCCAGGTGCTCACGTTATTCCATATCTGATGTCACGATATCATTGTTGCTTTTCCGAACAAAAGGGACAATCTGACTCATGTAAGAGGAACCGCAGTCCTGATTATATATTTGTATAGGCATTCACTATTTTATACCACAATAAAGCAAAGGAGACTTCAATAAAACATCAACGAGAAGACTGCGCTGTCAACAAAACCGCAACTGGAGCTCAAAATAAATAGGTAAAAGGTAATGTATGAACAACGGAACCATTTGAATGGAGACTCTTGAACAAGTACAATTAGAGTTAGACTAACTTCTGTCAATAGGAGGATACCGCAGTTTTAGGCAACAGTCCAAATAATAAATGCTTATTAAACATTTCGTTTCAAAACTTGATGTAAATTTAGTACGATATTACATATTTACAATATCAACAATTTGAATATTCAAGTTAAGAGAGAGAGATAAATAGAGCAGGGGGAGACAGACAGACAGACAACCATAGTAAAATTACAATTATGTAACTAAATTATCAAAGAAGATTAAACAAACTTTAAATCTAAAATATTTCATAATCCAAGAACTTGGTGGTTTCAAAACATTCAGAAATGTAGTCAATCAAAAGAGCGTAATTATAAAGGTTCTCATTATACACCATATGTTAATATATAAGCAGTTTAGGCGTCAATGAACAAGTGGAAAACGAACCTCTTAGTCAATACTAAATATCACCATAACGATAATTAAACATTTCAATGAATACCTACTGGAACTTATTTACAGAAATAGCAAAAATAAATATACACTATCAATAGACCTGTCAATATCCAATTGTTAGATTGGAGACAAACATATCCCATAGGAATATTGATTGAACCCATAGCTTACAGTCACACAATAATGGCACGGCAGTCTATTTTCAAAGTAGGCTTCCGGGATTTTCACTATTTATCAATTTAATTTTCGTTGTACCTAGTGTAAAGCGCTAGAATGTTAACCTTTACAATTTTACTTCCCTACCAGCAATATTTCGTTAACATAGTTACCAATGCTAACAAGTACATTGGTAAGCATCAATTATTGTAATTCCTAGTTTCATATGTCGTCATACATTTTAAAGTCAGGAAAGGTAAGCCGTTGATTGTATTTATGTGGTAGGTTGTCTATTGGAATGTATGTACAAATGTATTGGGATGCCTATGTCACCTGTGGTTAGTTGTGTATTGGGATGTCTGTACCACCTGTGGGAAGTTGTGTATTTGGGGGTATGTACCACCTGTGGTAAGTTGTGTATTGGGATGTCTGTACCACCTGTAATTAGTTGTGTATTGGGATGTTTGTACCACCTGTAGTAAGTTGTGTAGTGGGATGTCTGTACCATCTGTAGTTAGTTGTGTATTGGGAGGTCTGTATCACCTGTGGTAAGTTGTGTATTGGGATGTCTGTACCACCTGTGGGAAGTTGTGTATTGGGAGGTTTGTACCACCTGTGGGAAGTTGTGTATTGGGAGGTATGTACCACATGTGGTAAGTTGTATATTGGGAGGTTTGTACCACCTGTGGTAAGTTGTGTATTGGGAGGTTTGTACCACCTGTGGTAAGTTGTGTATTGGGAGGTATGTACCACATGTGGTAAGTTGTATATTGGGAGGTTTGTACCACCTGTGGTAAGTTGTGTATTGGGAGGTTTGTACCACCTGTGGTAAGTTGTGTATTGGGAGGTATGTACCACATGTGGTAAGTTGTATATTGGGAGGTTTGTACCACCTGTGGTAAGTTGTGTATTGGGAGGTTTGTACCACCTGTGGTAAGTTGTGTATTGGGAGGTATGTACCACATGTGGTAAGTTGTATATTGGGAGGTTTGTACCACCTGTGGTAAGTTGT
>JAUMHH010214191.1:0-12546 GCA_032359455.1 Chlamys rubida | reverse complement strand
ACAATATCTCCATACTCTAATATCGGTCTTATAAAGGTAAAATACATACGTTGTAGTGTTTGGCGATCGACAGTATACTTTAGTTTTCTGAGTAAATTCAATTTAGCAGATGCCTTTTAAACAATATATTCAATATGGCATTGCCACCCACCATCACATGAGAAAAATACAGTGTTTATGTGCATGCACGTCGTGTAATATATTTACATTCATTGTCAAAGGAGGATGGACTGGTTTGTTTGCTTTTTTACTAACAATCAAAGTTTCCGTTTTTTAAGGGTTAAAATTAACGAGCCATTTTATGGACCATTTAAATATTTGTCCCAAGTCCCTATTCAAGACATCAGCACTATCTGTGGGTAAATCAACTGTAGCATATAAAGATGTATCGTCGGCAAATAACTTAATAATTGATTGAATATTGTCGGCTATATCATTAATAAAAACTAGAAATAGTAGTGCTCCTAATATAGAGCCGTGTGGGACTCCTGCATTGACTTTTTGCCAAGACGAATATTTATTATTGATGACAACTCGCTGCTTACGATCCGAAAGATAGTTTGAAAACCATGACAACAATTTACCAGTAATTCCAAAACTGCGTAGTTTGGTTAAGAGACCACGGCGCCAAACACGGTCAAAAGCCTTACTAATGTCGCAAAAGACCAATCTTATTTCTTTTCCGTTGTCTAATGCATTGTTTATGTCATTGGATATACTTAGAAGTTGATTTATAGGAGAGTCTCCAGGTCTGAATCCGGACTGACTAGCAGATAACAATCGATGAACAAGGAAGAAATTATAGATATGTTTGTATACGCGTATTTCCATTAACTTACCAAGTATAGATAAAAGAGATACAGGTCGATAGTTTTTACACAGTGTCCTATCACCCTTTTTGTATACAGGAGAAACATTTGCTTTTTTCCATTCACTTGGAAATATTGATTTCGATAATGAGAAATTGAATATATTTTGGAGCGGAAAGCACAAAATATCCACAGGAGTTGTATTTGTTCGCTGATTTTCAAGTAACACGGTTAACTATAATAGAAAATACATATTACCAGGTCTAATGACTCTCTGTTGTCTGCGATTGTAATCCTGTAAATTCTGTAACTGGCTGACGGCCGTCCTTTTCCAATTTTGTACTTCCTGTAACTGACTGGTGTTCCTAGATATAGCCAATTCCTGCTGCTGAAGCTGCCCATCCGTTCTACGTTGTTGATCAATTGCATCTTCTCCCTTGCATGCCAGTATCATCTATTCATAAACATGTATATACTATTATGTATTTTCTCTCGTCATGTCATAGATAATATCTAAAAACAAATCCTCTTCTACATTTTCATTATACATCTCAAATTAAATAACTTAAGGATCCCCGGACTATTGTCAAAACTGAAACAAAGTGTTTGCAACGTTTTTGCTGACATGACTGTTGCTTTCTTAAATCATTTCTGATAATTAAACCAAACCTAGCGGGACTTTTAGGAGAAATATTAAAGATGAATTAAACAAATCAGCGGGGCCAGACCTTGATTCGAACCCTAGACTTCAGATTGAAATACTATCGCTCTAACCAATTAAGCTACCTTCTTAACAGAAGTGTCCTGGCCAAAAAGTGCTACATTTATATCCAAACTGAAAGTGAGGGGAAGTAACTGTATATAGGAAAATACAGTGCAGTGGGACAGGGATTCTTAAATCGCAAGATGATTTAATATTGCAACATTTTACACGTCACAATAAGCGCTTTTCCGGGATATATTAGCTTAATGCATTTTACATTACGATTTATTGTTGTAAAAACTTTAAAAAGATATCAAAATGTCATAACAAGTTCAGATGTTTACAATACCAAATCTGTCATTTGTAACTCTTTTCTAACCTCTCAATTTCCGTGTGCATTTCTGTTAAATACACAATACCAACAGTACGAACGAATAAAAAACCAATGAGCAACACTTAGACAATACGTCTTTTGGGCTCTCATCTTTTTGAAAAATAAAACATCTAACATCGTCTTAGTTTTGAAATTCGTAAAATTAACTATTTTATGCAGCCCCTTCTGTTTCTAGAGTAGTTTAGACCAATTTGGATTTCAACTTGTTTTGCTCCTTTGCTTTACCAAAAAAGTCCTAGGAGGATGAAACAGTTGTATGATACATGCAATTCATTTCTGGCTTACTGTATATATAACTCAATTTCAAAGTTGCAATCATATGTACGTGTGTGTGTGTGTGTGTGTGTGTGTGTGTGTTGCGTTCGTTCTCCAGGGATATTCTGTACGTATAGTGCATTTTATTTAGCGGGACGTTCCAGTTGCATTTGTGCTTACCGTGAGATGTTTATGATTATTTCTTATCTTGTCTTCCAACTGCTTCACATCATTCGACAACTTGGACATGTCCTCCTTAAGATAATGAAGGGGAACAATTAGTTAAATAATACAATTTCTAATGTTCAGTTGTACTGGTGTTCTTTTTTACACAGTGCACTGTAACGAAACTGTAATTAGCAATACGTTTGCCACGCTATAGAATTATTTATCCAAATTTAGTCGTAACTTTAACAAGGTAAAGTGCCTTTTCCAAGACAACACCTCATCGAACGTCAGCCTAAATCGTTTGTTACAAGTGAATATTTTCGAAACATAAAAGGAAATAAGCTCATAAACATATTAGAGTTGATAATTTGTCCCTGCTTATCAGTGTATCCTCACAAAACATACATGGTTGCAATGTTTATATTCCACTGATGTCAAGTTTAAACATCCCCCGAGGGTTTGCCTACGCTTAATTTCATTTCGTTTAATTTAATTTGACGAAGTGAAATATACAGCAATGTAACGTAAATGAAGTTTTTACTAAAACGAATTACATAAACGGAACAATTTCTATTGCACTTCATCAATGTTTATTATCCATGCACTAAACATATCGCCATGGCAATGATTGTTTGTCATGGTAACAAGGAAAAAAGTATACTGCTAGAGCCTAAAAATATTAATTGTTTGAATAGTCAGATATATATAATAGATATATTACGTCCCTAAAAAGCTACTTGATTATGCTAGAATTTACCTATCTTTCATACATGTATATCAGAATAAAGTTTCCCTATCTGATTAAAGGTATAAAACGGAGTATTCCTTCGGGCTAAACGATTGTGTTAACGCGTGCAAATTCCCGTTCGTATAGCATTAAAGTATTGATTATGTTAACATTACAGACTTTTTAATAAATGGCTAAAACCCTACAATTCAAGTCGCGCTTAAGTGTCTAATATACACTAAAACAACAGGGTTCAATGGCGATCAGAAAATGTAGACTTTAAAACATGAAATGTCAGCAAAACTGAGCATAAATATACTGACTCAAATTCTAACTTAATTTTTTGTTATAATATATAGGGTTACTTATAATTTTATAACAATACTTTTGTGACAGTAGACCAGGACATAACCGAAATAAAGTTAGTACAACAACAGATAACCAAGATAACACCGAACAAACTGAAAATACAGAAGCAAATAACAAAATGTTCAAGAAGGACTTACTTCGTTAAGTCCTGTACGACGTTGCTGCTCTGACAAAGAATTGACATCGCTTTGAAGTTTGGATAGACCTTCCTTTTATAGAAATCAAAAGAAATTTATTGGGTCGTTAATTGTGAAAAATGAATTCGAGCATGTATGATAAGGTATATATCAGTATAATTCCTCTCCGAGATCTTTGACAGAAAATCATAAAAATGTATTTGTAAGGAGCACGTTTTGTCCCTTAGGTATTGTTGAATATCGATGCCGTCGAATGTTTAAATATATGATAAATGACAGTTAACAGTTTGATACATGCTAATATCCTTAATGATTATTCTCATGTAGCAGTCTTACCATGACAAATCTTGACATACACTGTATCTGGGCTTGCTCTTCTGATAAACTTGTCAAATCTCTTCGCAGAGTCTCAAAGGATTCCTAATTTATATAGTAAAAAAAAATATAATGTTTATTTGATATATATTCATGGCTGGTGATTATCAAACTTCAATAGCAACTGCAGTACAATGTATCAAAGTATCAAGTTTCTTAAACGTTACTTGTTGACGCTGGTATTAATTGTATTCTAACAAGCCAAGTATTGCAGACGTCCCGCAATGGAAAGTGTCAATGTACAAAAGGAAATAATGTGAAATCATCGTCTATGAATTTTTAGTAACCTTAACATAAAATGAAATTAAAATAAGCATTAAACCCGATTGAAGTCCGGATTCGAAAATACTTGTTCCGGAAAGATAATGTATGTTTGGCACTACGTTCGGCACGAGGTCGCCAACGACTTTCGCAAATGCAATTGCAGATGGTATTATTTGGCCATGATGTCGGCCGAAAAAAATACTAAATATTAGTTAGAAATTATCGTTGTAAGATTTAGACCGAAACAAAGGGAAGCTGGCATCTTGATAACTTTAAGTTATTATGGATAAATTAAATATAAATAATAACAATAATATCCCAGATGATATCTTCGCAATTGACGATTCAAACTAAAAAAGGAAATCAGCATCATTCACTGTATCAAATTTTAATTTATTACGGGTAATACATAAGCGGTACAATTAATGGCCTAAATCTCATTGTTCAAGAATGGAAATCTTCAATTTATTCGAAAAGTGACAATCTACGTATATTGTCCGCGTTAGATGTGCATGTATAATGTTCATAAAAGTATAGCTACCTGAAAAGATGAGCTATTTTGCGAATCTGTGAGAACTTCAACGTTCGATGTCTGCGATTGAGAGGATTTCTCATTGGTCCTTATTAGACGTTCATTCTGATGTACCTTAAAAATAAAAATATTGGCCAATGTGGTTAACAAAAGTAGGTACCAAATCTGAAATTAGAACCGGATACTAAAACCAAAACATGCTTAAACCTATAAGATAAAACCAACAGCCATCAGTCAAATAGTAATTAAAAGTTTGTTAGGGTCATGAGAGTATGAGGGGTTTAGTGTAGAGAGAAAAAATTGAAACAAATGATATTATATGGGCTTGGGTTACTCTGTGATGGACGAAAGTACTTGCAAGATATAGTTTTCTGGGCGTTTTATATTTTACATATATTTTAGGATAAGTCGGTACAGATGAAAACATGCATAGTTCATGTAAACAAACAGAGTTCTTTTCTACAGAATCCAGTATAACTATTAGATTGGAATATTGAATAAGTGTTATTTACATTAGCCTTTTGTCGTTTTACTCACCTGCATGTCATTTTGCGCCAGTTCCACCGCCTTCCGAATGACTTCATCGACTGTTACCTATTCCAATGAAGCAAAATGACACGGTGACAATTGAGACAAAGGAAAAACTGTCAATTGAAATTATTGTTTTCTGTCATAATCCTTATTTGTATTTACATATGTACATAAATACTATCGACACCATTTCCATCCTCATTCTTACACTACAGGCAAAACTGAATACATGTAAGAAAAGGGTATCAAAGAATTCCGTATGGTATCATTTTTCGTAACACGGGGACGCATGAACAGATTGTTATTTGTTTGGACACACATTAATCACTCAATCACGTGTTATTCAGCAAATATTGCAACTTATATTAATCACTCTGGTTGGCCCGGATGTTAGCGTGGAGGGGTGGCGGTCTTTATACAGGAGTATACCGGGATATTCGGAGAGAAAAAACCCATGTGGTCGGCCAATGACCCCATACTTTTGCAGGTCCGATCGGGGAATTGAACCCCCTTCGCCTTGGTGAAAGGTGAGTGCGTACTCCACTGCGTCATCTGACCACCTAGGACTTCCGGAATATATTATGACGTTACAATCCAAACGATAAAAGAAAAAAAGGATGGCCGAATTTCAAATTTCAGGATTTCTTGTGGAAAAAGTGTTTATTGTTCAATTCGTTAATTTAGCATTTTTGTTAATCCCCACACATTTGTATACTCATTTCGTCAATCTGATATCCCATTTTTTAAAGGACACCAGCTGCGATAAAAGACATGATATTTTATAAATATATATCTAATATACCTCTGCTTGGACTATGGATTCATCACAGGACGAAACAGGACATCGGGCCTCTGATGGATTAGAACATAGCTGTTTGAGACAGTTGTCTCCACAGACTCGATGGCCACAGGACAGCTTCACGGCATTCTTCAGGACATGCTGGCAAGCTTTGCACTTATGAAGTACTGGTATATTTTCGCCAACGAAACCTTTGTCAAAAAGATATGCAAAATCTGCACATGAGTTTGCGTCTTTGTTAACATATCAAAAATGTATGGTTGTACTTGTTGTGTTCAAACTCGAACGACACAGTGGTTTCAAATAACATGCTAAATAAACTATAGTATTTATGAATGCAATCAATGAATATTAGAAAAGTCAAAAACGTGTTGAATCAGTGTGCAAATATGACATTTATATGATATACTTGCACACCAAATCAGTGAATTGAAATATAATCCGTCTGATATGACACCCTGTTGGAAAAGTTGTTCAGCTAAACATCGTGTCTGAATACACAGGTCATAGCAAGTTCCATAACAATTGTACTTCAGCACGATTGCATTTCAAAACATTATGAATAAAAAGTTATAGTATGTGCCATCAATTTGTTTGTTTTCTTTCCCTTCTTTCTTTTGAAAACCCACCATGAGTAATGTTCATGTACAAACTGTGTTACATTGCTCTAAAAATCTTCTTTGAAGTTTGAATCATTATGCAGAAACAAACATTTTAAAAAGGTTTATCTTTGCGTAAAAATCTCTTCACTTAAGATGTTTTGATATTTAACACTGTTTAACAATTCTGTAATAAATTTTAAACACTTTGCAATTCCACTGACTGCAATTCTAATGAAACACTTCCAAATCGATGGCTTTAACTGATCAACAGATGAGTAGTATTATTTTGATATAAAGTTTCCATTACAGGAAAACAGAAAATAGCTGTTGCTAAATTGATTCAAAATTGTAGTCATTTGATTTCAAACTGCTTTTATTGAAAACATTTGTGTTCAAATATCACATACGACCTTACTTATCCCGTCAATAACCGAATATCTGTCCAGAAGTCAGCAACAGACGCAGTATTGACGTGTTCGCAAGTCTTGAACTGCTTTTAGATGGCAGTTGTTTGTAAACAGAACCTCATCTGCATTTTAGGAAAATTGCAGAAGAAAGGTCACTTCTTGTTTAGCTTCTCGTCCATTTAAATAACTTTTGGATTTGCTAAAGCATGCATTTGAAGGCAGTAAAATAGCTTCTTTTTCATTTTTATTCATATTCATGTCAGTAAATCTTTGTAGAATACAACGTCACTTTTTACGTGAAATGCTGTCGTTAACGAGCGGATGATGCCTTGCTGATCGCTATGCCACGCAAACATTAACTTTGTAACAGTTCTTCGGCAGCTTTCAGGAACAAGCAACAAGAGAACTGCCACCCAAGTAGCATGAGAGTGTTTAACTAGCAGGATAGAATAATGCTAAATGTGTCCGTGCGTTGTTAAGCACAGATTGTATGCATGTCTATATAGCACAACTAATAAAATAACGTGTCGATACCAAGTACGATATGTATTCTGTCATCTCAATCAGACAAATGACCGGTATTGAGCATGTGCATAAGGTGTAAAATATGTACGAGTTAGCTTGCTGCAGCGCAGCCGAATTGACGGCACTTTTATTGCCAACTCGAACGTATATTACACTTTAGTGTACATACGCGTTACCGGTCGTTTGTGCTACATTTGTTGATTAAAATGGATATTAAAATAATCTGGTTGATGAGGCATCTTACAGGCTCATTAGGTAAAGTGCTCATAAACCATCAGAACAAGATCAAATCTAGTCAGTAAAACACGTCATATTACTAAGCAACTAATATTACAGTTTAAATTCAAATATACATGATGTTGGTAAACGACTACTTACTAGCTGCCATTTGTTTCCGATGACGTGGTGAATAATGGTATAGCTGTGATGTTCAAATGTTTTATCTTCACTTTTGGCTTTCCTCTTTCAAACAGAATAGTATCCCGTCTAACCCTCATACGGAGAAGACATGATACCCTGAAACAAACGTGATTAAAAGTCTATAAGGATGTATGGAAGTTTAAGTCGGACAAAAAAATGGAGATCAAAGAATCGTTATTTGAACTCCAATCCCTAGGCCCTTCACAAGACTTTTGAACATATCCCGGAAGGGTGGCTTATACCCCATCACGGACCCAACGTGAAGTTGGTTACTTGGGACTAGTTTGAAATCTTATAAGCACAACTAAATTTGTATACCGCTTTAAAACACCTATATTACAACATGTCAACGTCTAAGGTATTCACATGCAAAAGGCTAAATATGTCCAGTACTATGTAGTATAGGTGTTAAAGAGCGGCGTAAGAGTTGCAACTATTTTGTAAAATTTGAATATATTGGGCCAGTCAAATACTGAGCTAGCCCAATATTAAATAAGAAAATAATGATAATAATATTATCTTTTATTTAACCAGTGTTACATATTTAGACAATGTCTTAGTTTGTAAATATCCAACTTCACGCTGGTCATCGCGGACACCGTCATGAAATATCGGTCAATTCCTAATATATTAAGTACTGAAAGCGAAAAGCGCGAGAGTTAACGTACAACAAAACCATATCTACAGGAAACATTCATGAGCAAAATCCAAAACCTCGATTTAAAAATCGTCCATGGAAATTTAATTTCCCCAATAAGATCATGATGGTGATCACAAAACATGCAATGATCGTTCAGTAACCTGTCTTATGCATCAACACATATTTTTACCCCTGACAATTATTTCTATCGATAATTCAATATATATTTATATTTTTTTGTATGTAATAAGTATACATGCTTTTTAATTAGAAGTGTATATGACCATATTACATTCCTTCTCCTTGCCCTGTCCATTGTTTTGTTGCAACTTTCACGGTATATGGACCCTTTGCATCTCTGTTCGTCTTAATTGGTGTTTCCCGACACCAACAGGTTTAGCAACACATTGGCTGTTTGAGATCCGTTCTATTCGCCCAGTTGTGACAAAGATTCAAAGGACTTGGAGAGACCCGTAATGCGAGATACATAGATATTTTCAGAAATGCTTATCTGACGCGTAGGTGTTATGCGGTTGATATATATAGACACACATCTAGTATTTTCCGAGGCATTTTTTGCATCTTCTACCATGCCACCAACTACTTTTCCCCAAAAAACATAGCTAAATGCAGGATTTTTTTACTTCTCTTAAACGAGATGGCTATAAGCCATATGTCACACTATAAGAACACATATATCTTGTAATAACACAAAAGACAACTTTGTAGGTTGAAATGGATCTTTCACATATATTTAACACTTATTACAATTTACTAGCTTGCTTTTGTATTATTACCGGAAAAACATGTCAACATGACGATATTTCTGTCTCGATTAAACGACATAAATATTGTGTAAATCATATTTATTGCCGTTATAAGATATGAAAATTTTAAATAAGGTGACACAAATGGGTTTGTGTTAAAAACGCGGTTAAGTGAAGAAGCCGAAATTGAGGTACGTTATTACATTGTAAAATTGATTACTATTTAAAGCAACGCGAAATTTCAAAAAAGTGTACTCACGGTTTTCATGTGGTCTATTTTTACTTTCATTCTTAAAACCTATTTCAGTTCGCCGAAACGTTACACGATTAGTGACCACGTATATACGTGCATTAGGTGACTCTGATTCTAAAATAGTACATATACGCACACTGTCGTATAAGGTAGTTTGGCCAACGCTTATACAATGTGTAATAATTAATCATGATATTGACTATGACAGGGAAGTTAATACAAAAATAAATAAGAACACTGAGTAAATGTCTATTGATAAAAGGTAAAACGATTCGTGTGTCATGTTATGTGAAAAAAACGTCTATGCAACAGTTACTTATTTTTATTGCATGACCTGTTTTTTTAATACAGGAGTATCTAGCTTGTTCAGGCATAGTTATAAACTATAGATACATTTGTTTAAAACATTGATTCTAAATACCAGATAATAGCACTAAAAATATTTCAAGAATTGTAACATACAAGTTACACAGTTACGTACACGTGGTCTGTTTACCTTTCGATATTATACAGCAACGGCTGAAATACAACATTCGTTTCCCTAAGTTTAAACATCTCCGATATCAAATTATAAAATATATATATATAAATATGCAACTCAAATTGATTCGTTAAAAATTAATTTTTAAAAAAACAACGATTTATATAGTACTGAGATGATACTATGATAAATTAATTCTACGGGACACGGGCTCAAACTTTCAATCTTAGGATTACCAAACAAACCCTGTACCTGTCTCAGCTACGGATTACGGTGATCAAACCGTTACATGTAACATCTCATTTCTTTGTCAAAGATAGATGCAATAACCTGATAAAATATTTGGTCTTATTTTGTTCATCAATTCTTCGATAACAGCACATGCTTATACCACTTTTTGAGAATAGGATTTAAATTTCGTTTGAGGATAAAAAGGTTAAGATCAATAGCCCAAAAGTTAGTACCTGAATGCGCTGTGTCAAAACGCACTTAAACTCGGGGAAGCCTCCCATGTCTGAATGCATTCTGTTAAAGAAGCAACTGTGACGGCCTGTAAATATTAATGTGCGGCATATATCCAAGTTTTGTTTTTCTGATTACATACAGTATAAATTTTCAGAATAAGAAATCATTTTTTGTAATTTTACAGTTGGACACTTTTAGGTCGAGGCGGAGACAAGTACGCCATACGTCTTTAAATGAATTAAGTAGGTTTTTGTCAGAACTCAGGTATTATATGGCGTCAATAATCGGGGATGTTTTCGGGCACATGCGTAGTGTGCTTCATACTTCACTTGAAGTGATGGTTTGGTTTTTATTGAATTTTGTTAAACGTCCTATTAACAGCTAATGTCATTTAAGGACCTGCCTCCATGTAAGATGTATATGCGTGTATGTGTGTTTGTGTGCTGGGGGCAGGGTATGTTGGTGTAATTGCCTCATTGTGGTAGCGCGGACTCACTGATATACCATGCCGTCATCCAGCACAGCATTCCGCCCGGTCACATTATACTGAAACGACGAACCAGTTGGTGCCATTCCCCGAAAAACTGAACGTTCAACAGGGAATAACAACTATCATGTTTAAGGACTTCGGTATGTCCCGGCCTGGGGACAGAACTCAATGCCTTCCTCACCTGGACGAACGCTCAACATCAAAGCCAAAAGTGAGGTATTGTAACCAACACTTGGATTAATAAAGTGTTTTGATAAGAGAATCATGTGACAACAAAACAATAAAGTGGAAACTTGACATAAAAAACCCACAAATAGCTAAAATAAAACATGACGAAATCGTTGTGAACAGCTACCTAAAATAAATGTGTTCTATTTATATATTTAAACTGGAAATTCCCTGCAACGTGTCAGTGCTTCCACGTAATGTTTTAGACCATTGGATGATGGCCGCTGCATAGCATTCATTATACACGTGACACGTACGTCTATTAGTGAATACATTTGTTGTGCTTTAGTGGACCAATGCACATTTCTCATCCGGCTGTATAAGCGGAACCTGGACCCATGATGGACGAATTGTCTTGCGCCACAAGGACGGAACGCGCACCCAGGTTACAACACTACAGGAGATTGCATCCTATCCAGACCCTCCCCCTCCCACCCGGCGTGGTCGTCCTAGGACGCTAGCTGATCGTGACCGTGGCACTATAAACAAACTCGTTGCTCCTTCAAAGATCTCGTTTGCCCAAGTGACACGTGGTTTAAAGTCCTCCCCTGGACTTGTCACATCAACTCCCAACAAAGACCAGAGAATTCCAACATCCAACACGTTCTCCCCCCTTGTTCAGGATTCAATCTCTACCCAGGACCATCCCAAGTAGCCTACTACTTATGGTCAACTTTCATTCCACTTGGAATATCATCTGTTTATTATGCCTAAGTGACCATTATGTTTTCAATCAAATTTAAATAATGTTTTCAATCAAATTTAAATAATGTTCTCTTGATTTATTGATTGGTTATGTGTGTAACTCTCCCAACCCATTATCCAATTAATTTAGCTATGAATGTGATGTCAAGCATGTATCCCTGTATATAATTTATTATGTATCCTAACTTAAAGCATGTGCACATTGCTATCTTATAATTTCTCAAATAAATTCCAAATAATGAATTATGGAATTCAGCTCTACCCCTAAGAATGTATCCCAATTAGAATATATTGTTATATATATCTGTTCACAAGTGAACATGTATGTACTGTTGTATGTAAATATATTAAATAATTTTGTATAACAACATTACATGTTGAACAGAACTGTGTGTATAGTATGTGTGTGTGTGCTTAGTTAGTAAGTGTGTGTGTGTGTGTGCTCAGCTGAATGTCCGGTAGTATACAAGCAAATACAATATGCTTCCAGATGTCCCCAT
>JAUMHH010214190.1:12616-27556 GCA_032359455.1 Chlamys rubida | reverse complement strand
TTTAAGCACGTTTTGAATTCAAGATGCGTTTTTTTTTTTTTTTACCATTTGTGTATTACTTTGATTACATAGGCTAACGGTTCCACATGTGGATAAGGCAAAGCTTCCGTTTTCTATGGGGACTCATACCTTCTTTCCGGTTTCTATGGTGACCCAAACCTTCTTTCCGGTTTTCTGTGGGGACTCATACATTCTTTCCGGTTTCTGTGGGGACTCGTACCTTCTTTCTGGTTTTCTGTGGGGACTCAAACCTTCTTTCCGGATTCTATGGTGACTCATACCTTCTTTCCGGTTTCTATGGTGACTCAAACCTTCTTTCCGGTTTTCTGTGGGGACTCAAACCTTCTTTCCGGTTTTCTGTAGGGACTCATACCTTCTTTCCGGTTTTCTGTGGGGTCTCATACCTTCTTTCCGGTTTTCTGTGGGGACTCATACCTTCTTTCCGGTTTTCTGTGGGGACTCATACCTTCTTTCCGGTTTTCTGTGGGGACTCATACTTTCTTTCCGGTTTTCTGTGGGAACTCGTACCTTCTTTCCGGTTTTCTGTGGGGACTCATGCGTTCTTTCCTTTTGTTTTGATTTTTCCTCAGTTCTTATCGTTTTCGTTTTGTTTCGAATTTTTAAAAAGATTTCGTCCATGTGAACTACTGTAGTACTGACGCTGTGGTATTTTCTCCTATTTCAATGCTTACCTGAAACGGACTGGAGGAAGGCTGACAACATCCATGGTGCAAACTCCTGTTTTGATTGCAGGCATTTTTTTAATAAAGTAAAGGTGTGTTTAACATAAACATTGGACTTTGGGTTAGTACAAACTTACTGGTTTCGTCGGATGTTTTCTACACCTAAAATAGTAATAACTAGTTTAGCATTTTCAGCTTTGAGTCACACATGTTAATAAAACATGCCTAAAAATCTCCGATAAACAAAGCATGCATCTAGCTGTATTTCACTCGTATTGATCTAGTATTGTCAATTGCCAACGCCTTATCGCCAACAATAAATCAAGTATCACTTTAAATGGTTTGGAAATGGCTAATTTACCCAATATGGTATTTAAAATCGGCACAGACAATTAATTATCCACATGATTTTGATTTTTATCGTTCCAATTAGATGTTAAAATGGTCGCCTACACATTTGACCTTATCACCTATCGCTTATATCAATAACAATATGCAAATAATGTCCGATCAGGTTGCCCCTTAGGCAATTGACAATTTACGGATAACCTTAAATAACGTCAAACTAATTGAGTCTGACTTTAGTTCTCTTTCAGGTGATACAAACATCATTATCTTAACGACGCTTTAAGTGATCATTTTAATTGAACTTATCGCAAATATCTACAGGAATACAATACTGTATTTTCGTTCATTTTATCGGGTTTGCTATAGTGTGTCGAATTCCAGAACGATTCAGTTTTGTTTAAAATTTCAGTAATCTTTAAATTATCTGGTCTTCTAACCACGAATTTACATCAGTCTTTCATTTCGTTAATCATAAACGTTCCTGATGTAATATATATATATAATTTTTTTTATAAAATTTACATTGAAAAACGACAAAGACTACGAACTGTTAAAACAAATGTAAATACATATAATTCATAAACCAAATACTTTAGCACCAAGTTTATAGAAACACAAATTATGTGCTGTAGTAATTCGCAATTTAATGTAATATACTAAATCCATTAGTTCCTTCTGTTGGAGACTCAATGGTCTCATACTGTTGTAAAGGGATCACATTATGCTTTCGCTCTTTGCTAAGAAACTGTCTCATCCTACAGTAATATGTTGAGACCATAATTCTTTTTAAACAGAATAACTTTATGCATTAAAATGTCGCAATTAAAGAATAGCTGAACGTCTTAAAAATATGCCGGAAAGGGGAGGCAATCGATGATAGAACACATAACTGGTAGTTCTGTTCATGATAAAAAATGCTATATACAGAAAAACAAAATCTAGCAATCTTCATTGGTCGTTTAGCAACATATTAAGCCCTGCCTATTTGCTATCATATCTATTTTCTTTCAGTGCTAATGTAATGTTAATAGACTAAAGACTACTTCAATTATTCCAAGCGTTATCTTCACCGCGTCATCTTCCGCCGGATGTAAATTTTTCGAAAGGGAGACCATCCGATATGTCATTAGACTTATCGCAATCACCGGATCAGGAACTAGTCTATATACCGAGCTTGAAAAAACATAACTGCAATCGGGTACTAATGATCTTATGAAGAAGATTCATTTCCACTTATCTTTCTTAACTGATTGTTGCTCCCTGTTTTGTTAGAGAATTGATCATGAGTTGGGGCTTTATCATGCTACACATGCCAAAAGGTCTTCAACATGATAATTACTTTTTATAATTACTTTTTATTCATTCCCTGTTGACTGCAGAGAGAACGGATCGCGCTCTGTAAGAAAAGATCATTTATCGTTTGATTTTAAATCCCCATAGATTCCATATCATTATCACACTTATTTCTCTAATATTTTCGTTCATTACATAACTTACATTATTATCTTTGAGCATAACTGTTATCATGACTAAAACTTTTACCATTTGATTTGAAAAAAATAAAATAAAAAAATCAGATTCGAATTTGAAGTATAGCGTTGTTAAAGAACCCGTCCGTGGGAGAATCGCAAGTTGTTGATGCTATTTTCATCCAATACTTTAGTGCGTAGTGTTTCCCCTGTGCAACCCTTCATGCGTCCCTCACTGTCTTAATAAAATATAACCCCCACCATCTTTCATTGTTCCTCCCCTTTACAAAACACCCATTATACGTTTTATGGACAAAATCCAAGTGCTCAGAACGCCGGTAGCACTGAGTGCGACAGAGCGCTCGTCCCAGTAAATTTGATAACATGTCCACCGAAAATTGTATGTTCTAGCAACATTCTATTTTCCTCGGTAATTTAAGCGCAAACCTAAATAAGGACCGGACGTTAATTGGCGCGTGCGTTGAGTTAAGAGCGTCCGCGTTGCGTGAAATAATGTAAATCTATTAAAACTAATGACAATTAAATCCCGAGAAAATATCAAAACTGCTGATCAGAATTGTTCCATGTATGTAATTACACGTCGGAAGAAATTAATTTCCTATGTAAATAGTTCAGTTTTATTCAGTTTAATGTGTTAAATATCAAGAGAATCAATGAACACTGTAATTGTGGCAATTATCGAGGAAAACAAAGTATAATATTTTATCGCTTAATTAGGCCTGGAAGGAATGCACCCGAGTGTTATTATGTTAACACAAGACTAAACGACGAAAGGTTAGATGAACACACAATACACACAACACCTACGTACAACTAACCGATAAACGATTCAATTGCTGATAAGGTCAGCCGTGTTTCTGTTCTAACCTATTATTATAGCCCATAAAACAACAATCAAGTTAAATGACAATAAGATAATAACAATTAAATGGATAATCGAAAATGAATCATTATTCAATTAATTCATTCATTGAATATTACACAGGGTATGGTTTGTAGGCCGCGTGACGGCATTATTGTATTTAACAGATCAAATCACACAAGGGGAATAATTATCGCAGACACGAGAGAAAACAATATGCTGTATCCAAGAGCGATCTAGCCAATTACACATGGCGGCTGTCAGGGAAACGCTCTGTGTTACACTAAGCGACAGCGCGCACAATATTTGATGGTTGCATTTAATAGCGATCGAAACGACAAAACAAGAGTTATTTGATGGGCTCTGTGGCCAAGACGGCACAACGCGAAAAACGTTTCATTGTCAAATTGTTGGCAAAACATTCTTGTGCAAAAAGGCATGAATGTCATCTTGTCTTGCGAATATTGCATAAGATTATATTTTATGTAATATTTTGGGCTATAAAGGGCGTTCAATTTGTGTTCAGGCCTCTCAGTCATATCAAGAGTAAATCGAGTTCAGATGTGAATAAAACTGGCAAGAACAACATGTTACTACAAAAAAGAGAGATTAAAATTTTTGCTTAACATTTAAAATTGAATAATTGCCAAAGTAAGGCAACCAAACAATGCCCATGAAAAAACACACACATACAAAAGGTAGGTGGTTAGTGAATTTTTTCAGTGTTGTCTTTTTCCAAGATGGCAGCCTAATGATAAGGAACCAGTTTTCGTTCAGGTTACGATGACCAGTCCGAATACAGCATCGTCAATGACTCATTTTCAGCTAATCACTGATCCCCAATGGGACCTCTGGCCGAAATGCTAACGGTGCCTTATGCCATGTGAATGTTACATTTTATCATAGAAAGCAAAGATGTATCTATTCTTTTTGTACCTTTTCAAGGTTCTCCATGTAATTCTTTCCTTTGTTCATATTTTATCATATTCTTATCGATTTTGAATTCGATTTTTTGTTTTGTTGGCAGTTCGGCATTCTGTTGGTTATTTTATTATCCGTAATTGAACCATAAATACAAAAACTGGTTATTTGTGATTAAAGCATTGAATTATCTAATTGCTTAAATGTCTGTCAATGTAATGAGCAAACCATGTTGTATATTTATTGCACAGTATATTTCGCTTAGCAAATACATTTTCGTGAATAAGTCACTGAAAGTACAAACGATGCAATAACTATTCGCAAAACAACCCCACTGATATATGGTACATTTCCTACAAATCTATGATCATTTGTAGATGGCAAATAGATTTAAACCGTAACTGAAGTTTTCTGATAAAATCTTTTCATTGGTTATCTTGGCTATTGACATGTCACTAGAATATAATCAATGCAATATCAGAGAGATTCAAAACGGACACTGCGAAATTGATTATATATGTAAATTTCAATGAAAAGGACTAAGAAATATATCAATGTGCAAAATTGTTGGGTTTCTTTTTCAAACGACACATTGAAGTAATCCCAACAGTAACTGCAAGTTCAATGTAATGTGGCTACCAAAATTAGAAACGTTTTAGGGTGTTTAGAACGACGCCATGACAAGGCTTGTGTCTCATAGATCAGCAATGTATTATCCCAAACATGGTAACAGTCTTATGCTATGTAGTATTGCCATTGCAAATCTCTCGCCATATTTACCTGATACTTCATGATAACATAAATGTGGAGTTTACTCTTTTATGTACCACTTCTTTACTTCCTGTATGTGCCACTTCTTTACTTCTTTTATGTGCCACTTCTTTACTTCTTTTATGTGCCACTTCTTTACTTCTTGTATGTGCCACTTCTTTACTTCTTGTATGAGCCACTTTTTTACTTCTTTTATGTGCCACTTCTGTTATGTGCCACTTCTTTACTTCCTATATGTGCCACTTCTGTTATGGGCAACTCTTTACTTATTTTATGTGCCACTTCTGTTATGTGCCACTTCTTTACTTCTTTTATGTGCCACTTCTGTTATGTGCCACTTCTTTACTTCTTGTATGTGCCACTTCTGTTTTGTGCCACTCTTTACTTCTTGTATGTGCCACTTCTGTTATGGGCCACTCTTTACTTCTTGTATGTGCCACTTCTGTTATGGGCCACTCTTTACTTTAATATGCCACTATTTTTATGTGCCTCTTCTTTGAACAGCACCGTTATTGAATGTTACTTTCCTTTTGCCTAACATTTCGTCCCTGGAGATATTATTAAATCCCTGGTATGTTGTTATCTTTGCTTGCGGTCTCTAACAAGGAAACAAAAGGTGACAAAATCAATTGGAAACATAACATCATCTCCTACAAAAAAAACCCACATAAATAAAAAACAAAAACAAACAAAAAGCATTCGAGACGAACCAGTTACAGCAGAAATGTGGCCTTTTCCCGTACCACATTTGATGGTGGTTCAGGGTGAAATAACCCGTTTTCGTACGGAATTGATAAAACAAACTCCAACAATTTTCATTCTTACAGTGAGATTAGCATTCGCGAACGACTAGCATTATTTCTATATGAAATGCAATGGATTTCAATATCAATTTTTTGTCACGTTTCTAGATACGACCGTATAGATGTAGCGTTTTTTAAAAGCGAATCTGTCATGGACATATATATATATTTCCATCTTGAAATCTGTGACACATTTTCTATTGCTTTTCTTATAATGTCACAATTGACTTATGTATGCATAGACTAGTAAATATACCACATAAAAGTATGAGAGTATATAAGAGTGTTTAAAACAGTTTGTCTGTTCATTCTTCAAATCATTCGCGGTGTGGACATTTTTGCGTTAGCAATGCTGGTGATGAGCGAACAAAATCCAGATCGCGAAAATTATAACATTTTTTTTACAGTACAATATCAGTAATTACATACATGACAATACATTACATGTTCACTACATAACACCCCGTAGATATGAGATAAAATTTTGATCGGATAATTGTAGGATAAATATAAACATTAGGCTATAAAACGCCTTTTAAAAGACATTTAAAAAACACTGTAATATCGTATACTAAGACAGCTGGTGATACAATCTAATCTCGTTGTGAATCTAAAAACATAAATATATTATTAATTACCTAATGTTTTGGCTTGTGAAACTCATCAGGAGATAGTGTCTGGTTTCCCACTGCGTACACTTGTCCGAAGCGGAGTAAATAACAAACAAAAAGGAGATAGCTGCATTTCTCATAAGCATATTGCATATTAAAAACAAATCAACAGCAGGGAGACGATTGAAGCGGTAACTTTATATATTTTTTAAATGTCGACACTGAGGATGTACCAGGACTATCGGCGGAGACGAAACGGTTCTAATCAGCACCTTTCTTCAAATTTAAGAAGCCCTCCTGCTTGCGTCTTCTTTGTAACATTATCGCTGCACGTCCGTTATTTTGCATTATTTAAGTTAGCAGACCGGATGACCGTTATCATCATATGTGTGAGAGTATTACCACTGATACAGTGCATATTATCAACTCAATTTCATTGCCACCGATATATTATCAACTTTCAAACATTTTGTTTATTCGGAGAATGTAGAGATAATCTTTAGTTCCAATATATCTTATTTCTTACTCGGAAATTCTTTCTTGTGTGCGCTGAAATGTTGAAAAATATGGAGAATGCATTTCATTATCATATAATGAAACAAACATACTAAATTATATGTATCAACACACATTGACACAATTGTACACAGGTATTTGAAAAATAATAGGGACTGTTGAGACCAGAAACAAAGTGAAATACTGCTACAATGGAGATTTTCGCGGTGAGAAAATGTTCACTTGTTTTGCTGGAAAATGAATAAGCGCGAAGTTATCCATTCGCGAATATTCACTAAAAGATTATATAGATTAAAGATGATTCTAATATGTAGATTTCACAACTATTGTCAACGCGAAAATTTCTGCACAGCTTAACGGGTCAAAATGCGAACATTTTCACACACGAAAAAAACCACTATACAGTATAGGATGTATTCAAAGAAATCTCCAGAGGCGATTCCAGAAATACCGAAAGAGAAATCTTTTCCTGAACCACATGAAATCCCGTTCATGATGTTTCCTGTCAAACAAATACCACCGTTAGTTACCAATAAGAAGTGATAAAGTTGATAACGGTCGTGTGACTTTGCTTCAAACTGCTACCGACTCTGCTTCCCGAAGATACTACGACAATCTTTTGGCGAGAGTAATGAAAAAAATGGTTTCCCTCTACGTCGGTTTGTTGATGACAAACAGGCTTTTCTGGATTTAACGAGGGTCAAGATGGCGGCTGCAGCATGTAGTTATCCTTCCGAAGCACATGAATTCTTCTCCGGAATGTTGAAGGGATTCCTGACGTGTTTCTTTTTGTTTGATTGTCTTTCTGTTGGTATTATGCATTCGTTCAGGTTAATGCACGTTGTTTTTGTTTGAGACCTGTTCGTGTTGTTGTTTTTGTGTGAGACCTGTTCGTGTTGTTTTTGTGTGAGACCTGTTCGTGTTGTTGTTTTTGTGTGAGACCTGTCCGTGTTGTTGTTTTTGTGTGAGACCTGTTCGTGTTGTTGTTTTTGTGTGAGACCTGTTCATGTTGTTGTTTTTGTGTGAGACCTGTTCGTGTTGTTGTTTCTGTGTGAGACCTGTTCGTGTTGTTGTTTTTGTGTGAGTCCTGTTCGTGTTGTTGTTTCGGTGTGGTCCATTATTGCTATTGCTGTTTTCGTGTTAATTTTGAGTTGTTGAGATGCTTCAGCATGTTTTCCTTGTGTGTTAACGCTATAACTAAAGGAAATTATACTTATTTTGTAACTTGCAACCTTCCATTGACAGTGCACTAATTTGGGACAACGATTTAAGATTACTCTTGCCAGGAGACCTATTGCTTATCCTTCCGGAACACCTGGGCCCGTATTCATGAAACCGTTCTCGTGCTCAAACCCACATTCTGTGTTCAAGCCCAATTTCTGGTGCCAGTGATAAATTACTAAAAGAATCAAGTTTTGTCAATGACATCTTAGACATTTCGGAAGACTTTAAGCCGAGTACTGTTTTCAGTGTTTACACTTGGCTTTTTGACCATGTAACTTGATTTAAGCAGGTTACAGGAAAGTCGGCTTGAACACAGAAATCATGCTTGAACACAGAAATCATGCTTGAGCACAGAAATCATGCTTGAGCACAGAAACCATGCTTGAGCACAGAAATCATGCTTGAGCACAGAAATCATGCTTGAGCACAGAAATCATGCTTGAACACAGAAATCATGCTTGAGCACAGAAATCATGCTTGAGCACAGAAATCATGCTTGAGCATGAGAACGGTTTCATGAATACGAGCAATGGTCTCTATCACACAAATACATGTACTTAACAATTATACATAATTGTTTCTTCGTTTGCTACATTCTTATTGGGGCATAAGTACAATACAATAGTATAGGACCAAACTTTAAAATGCGTAAACGTTTGGTAACGTAAAAGTGATAAAAAAGGAAAATAATGGTGTATATGCGTACATTATAGCAAAGGAAACGAAATTTATAAAAGGGAAACAAAGGATAAGCTCCGTGTTTGCAGTAGCAGGCCTATTCGTTTCTAGCGACAGTCATTTCTCTATCAGTGAGTTTTCAATGTCAATAGTTCAATGATAATTTAGAAAAATAAAAAGGAATATAATTTGTTGAGAATGAATACGAAGACTTACCCACCCAAGAAGGACATCATTCGCTGAGTCAGACTTTAAAACTACACTCGAACTACCAAAAATGGCGACGAGTTCTAGAAGCTATCTGTGTGCATAATATTGAGGTTCAAGTGGCAACATAATGCTTCAATGGATAATTCTATTTGCTAAGATAATGAAATAATAACGTAAAAGGAAAAACAAAATGAATTCATCATGTGTCACATTGTAAGGCTCCGAAGTCTATAAATTTAATTCATGACGCATATCACAACATATATTTTGTTTGTTTGTATTTTTTTATCAAAAATTTCTTCAATTTAAAAATTTAGAGTATGTTTTATTTTTTTAAATACATTGACGATCTTCTATGTTTAATGTGCTAAAATCATTTGGGTATTTCATGTTGCAATTATATTTCTTCTCTGTAATTAAACGAATTTCTCACCGCGTATTCATAATGAAAGAAATAATGATTTAAGAAAAAAACGACATTTTGGCAGTAACAGTAATTTAATATTATGATTTCATTAATAGTTTTGAAAATCATGTCTTCCAAATAGTTCTGAAATAAATTGTATATATTTTCTCACTTACTGAAATAATTTTCTACCTGATTACAGGGAGATTTCCAGCATACTTATCTCCGCCCATCCGTTTAAATTTCCTTTAAACTGTAATTTTCTTAATGCCCTAGCTTTGGTTTGCAAAAGTACACTGATGTAGTTTCCTGCTGCTTATCTTGAGAAAATATGAAATCTTAGTGATGTTTGAAATTATCAAAAGTACGTGGAAATTAACAAATAAATGTTATATGCAATTCAAAATGCGCACTTCGGAATAAATTTTCTGATTCTGCCGACTTCAAAGTTACACATTTCATGACTGTAGTTTGATCATTAGACACGTTTGACGCATGTCTGACTTTTTATAGTCAGCTTTTGATTGGCCGGTTCATTATATATAAAATAAAACAGATACGGTGCAAACAAAACCGGATTCCGGAATTTCATCAATTTCTCTATATATGTTCCAAAGCTTATTGATTAGTTACCCTGACCAACTTTCGCAAACCGTTTTTTTCTAATATCACGAAACCAATATAATATGTTTCAAGATTCATAATTCGACGCTTTCATAAGAATGGATAAAACATCTGAGAATTATTCCAGCCACAATCTAGTTCTTGAGATTGGAATTCTTTTAGTCAATGGCGATACAAAGAAACAAAACAAACTGGAAACGATTACTGTGGTAATGATGTGAATTTTCAAAGTAGTAGAGGTACAATTCATTATCAGAGGAAATGCCTTTCCGACATCCGTATGAAATGAGATCTTAAACCACACAATTACATTTGTTTTAATAAAAAAGAAACTTCATTGTGTCATTGATACAGCAAAAGTCCAGGTGGAACTGTAGATTTCTTTCCCAACTGAAGTAATGCGTCTGTTGTACATGTATATTTTAAATATTGTTCTCCAATAAAGGCTCAGTACCTCAACAAAAGACATCATTGTGAGGGGTAAGAAACTGCTTACTCCCCGGGTACCTAGGAGCAATTGTTCAGAGCCCAATTACTTTAATGACAAGTTAACGGAAATACCCGGTATTTCATTTAGTGTATTTACAAATATATATATATATAAAAAACTCCTATTAAATGGTATACATGTATGTTTATGAAGACATGAAATTATTATCTGAAGACAGGAAAAACCAAAATACTCGTAAATTTAAAGAGAACATTTGAAAAATGTATTTTAAAATCTGAGCTAACGAATCGTTAAAATTATCTGGTTGTGAACAGCCAGAAACTCGTTTTTTTGCTTCCAGATATTTTAAACGGGGGTTATGATGTTTCCTTTTTGCATCATGTCGTTTTGTCAACGTAGCCTTCACTATTTTCAATAACATGAACAGGGCCCGGTTTTGCAAGGTTTGGTTTCCTTAACGAGTCATTTTTCGCAAATTTTCAAAATGTATTTTTTTGTATGATGATGAGGATGATGAGGTTTAGTATGTGATATATGTATTGATCCATTGGTAGCTATTTTTTCATAATGATGACGATGATGGTGATGAGGATGCAGAGTGTTTATGGGTGAAGTGTTTTGTAGCAATGATGATGATGATGCATGTACATATCCATATACAGTGTTTTATGTGTGAAAAAGAATGTGTGTGAGGATCTTTATGACAAAAACTTTGAAAAATACAAAAATACAAAAAAAAAAATGTATTTTTTAAAAAAAAATTCCGAATATCTACAAATATTTGTGTGTATCTCATGTCTTCAGTTGTGTAGCCGGAATGTAAAATTCAGCGTTTTAGCCAGTTCTTCTTTCCAGGAACTTCATTTATGTGTCGTCAATGTTAACATCACTTAAGTTGTGTGTCAACGGTGTTTTCTTCTCATATTTTTGCCACACATCGAGCTATCAGAGACATGCATAATAGCATAATATTTGTTATAAATCATCAATATAGTTTTTACAACTTCTTGATATTTGTAGTTTTGGTAGAATTGGGCCCAGTAAGGAAAAACAATTCGTACTCCATCATTGCTACATTCAACACTTAACGAATGTTTAGTGACATAAATCATTGCATTCATTTTATAGTTAGCATTTCTTTCACTCAAACTACTTTAATCCTGCGCAGGTTCGTAGAATTGGGAGTTTCTTTTTTGTTTCCTGCCCAGGGAACATTGAAGAAACGAAAATATATCTGCTGTGTATCTTACACAATTTGGACCTCTCTCGTTTCTTTTGTCTCATATATATACTCTTTCCTTTCGGCATTGTCTCGGTAGGCACCCGTCTTCAAATGACATGTAGCTGTTGCGAGGTCATTTAACACTGAAGAAAGAACAGAAACAAATTTGCAGTAAAAGCGGACAATTTCGGGATTTGTCTGTTCATTCTATGCTCATAGTGAGTCTATATTGTCGAACTAGCATATTGTCGTGCTGATCTAGGTATAAGCGAATATTTCTACACAGCAAAAACATTAAGCATATACAGTATATTATGTGTGAGTCACCTCATAAATATTTATTCTGAAATGGAAAATAAATAATATTCATTTGCTTCCTTGCGAAAATAGAAACAGATATCGATTAAACTAGGCCCTTATTTTTTAAAAAAAAACATCACAGTTACACGGTTTTTTGTAAAAGATTTAAACATATTTTGCAAATAGAAGTTTTGTTGTTAGCCTAAATGAAACATTACAATATGTTGAAATGAAATATATATATATATTTCAAATTAGAAGAGATTTCAAAACCAAACTTTTTTCGAGTCAGAGCATTTGATGTCAATACATGTTTTTCATTACTGTCAATGAATACAAACATATCCTAGCGTTTTTGTTTATTTTGCTATTCAGTTCTGGTAAAACATAAGAACTAACTCATCTTTGTTTTCTCAGTGCGATCAAATATCACTTTTTCTCTTATACGATACTTGAAAAAAGGCATTTGTTGATTTGTTGATTGTGTTGAAACTGGTGGATTTATCTCTTTTTTTTTGTTGCACTTACGCATTTCCAGCGCGTTTCATCGATAAGGCATAGTCTGTATTGATTTTTTTTGTTTGAAAATCGAGTATACAAATGATTGATAACGCATTTTTTTATTTTTTTTTTCAATTTTTGAAACGCAGAGAAAACAAGTACATTTTATCGTTCACAACACTGTGGCCGACTCAATGAAGTCTGATCATATGTTGTTATCTGGCATAGCTGAAGACCTGTAAATGTGTCTTGTATCGATTCTGACTTAAAAAACGTTCCCAGAGGTTTGCTACTACTCTAGAAACAGTGTTAAATGTTTTTGCGGGAATTCAATCTAAAAATCAACAAAAGTAGTAACTGGAGTTGAAATATAATGATTTGATCTATTGTAAATTGTCCATATATTAATAAGATAATTTAGAAAAAAATAGTAAATAAACTTGATTTTACAACAATTATGAAACAAGATTTTACAACTTATCATTATCACTCTTGTTGGCCCGGATGTAAGCGCGCGGGGTCTTAATGTGGGAGGAAACCGGAGTACCCGGAGAAAACCCACGTGGTCGGGCAGGTGATCCGACAACTTTTCACGTTCGATCGGGGAATCGAACCCAGGCTGCCTTGGTGAAAGCGAGTGCTCCACCACTGCATCACCCGACCACCCATGTGAAATTTGGGCAAAAATACGGATATTATCCAGTCTACAAACTATAAAGCTTAACTTGAATTTGATACAAAAAGTAAACAACACGAACCAAGGTGATACCTAAACAAACGGAACATATTTTGTGAATCCCAACAATACACCGGAAGTGACATCAGCTGCATCGGAAGAATAAGTGTTTTTTGCACCACATGTGGAACACAATGTGGTGTGTCCCGCAAAATGCAATTGGGTATGTAGATATCTTACGATGGAAAACATAGCGAACAAATCTTTCATTATGATAGACGCTGAAATCACCCAGGTCGAAATAAAGTCATGATGACACCTGAACGATTTCCGCAGTGTAGATCGACGCTTTTCTGGTAGAAAACCGTGAACTCAAGAGTAGTGTATTCCTCAACATAAGTCATTTACTTCGATAACTCTGAATCTGTAAACCACTTTGTTTTCGCACAGTATATCATTTTAGATGTTTTCGGGAAAACATAATTTCGCTCCGATTCGAAAAAGCAAACAATTCTGACGTTGTATGCTATTTAATCATAAAGTATATCATATTGCATTTGTTCTTAAGCAGATTCCTCTTATCCTCAAAAATTGCGAAAATTTCAATGCCGCAAAAATACTATGTATACAGTACAAAGAACAGGCTCTCAAATAGCGAATTAACTGTGACATGTTTACTCTAAAAGCCAGGGGAGGCTGAAATGTTACTGCAGCTAAAAAAAACTAAAATTAAGATAACAAATCTTGAAAATATTCCAGGTTGGATGTACAAGTTGATACGCACATATCAGAGAAATTAACATACGAATTTGGACAAGTAAGAACAGACAAAAATTGAAATGCGTTAAATCTACTATTTTGAACCAGATAATAAAATTACCTATTTCAAACAGCAATGTATTGATGTGTTATTTGCTTGGTCATGTAAAATCAAATCAAATTATCTGGAAGGTGTAAGTTTTGTAAACGACATACGATCCCACAAAGACCAACAAGACTCACTTGGAACATAAAGATACATTGCACCATTCATTTCAGAAATACTTAGCAAATTGAAGATAAATGTAACGTATGAATGAACCCTATATATTACCTTCACACTGTAACGAGTTCCCTTTCTATGGGACCTACTGCAGCTGGGGGTAATATAGCGGGAGATAGACATTCATTGTGGCCCCTTATCTGCCCCGAATCCCTTATCACATCAATCATAATCACCATGGTTTTGTCAATGACTTGTTAGTTTACAGATATTGAAACATTGCTGAAAATATTAAATGATGTTTCACAAATGACACTTGTTTTGATGTGTTTCAGAATATCATATTCAAGGGAGAAATACGTCGCAATTTTTGGCTTCAAAATGGTAAGACTCTCTTTGCATTCAATACTTGATACAGTTTGTAAGGATAACTCTACTTGGTCTCTTACCTTATCACTGTACATCTGTATAGACAAACAAGTTCTACCATGTACATAGAGTTTTGATTTTAATATTTCTCAAATAAATCGCTTTGTATATTTTTCTTATGAACCTTACATTGATACTTGTTTTTTTTAAATTATTATGTATTTGACTGCAAAACATTATATATCATTAAGAAGATTAAGAAATGATCACTTCGCTGCTGTTTACTTGATGA
>JAUMHH010214190.1:0-12516 GCA_032359455.1 Chlamys rubida | reverse complement strand
TATGTATTTGACTGCAAAACATTATATATCATTAAGAAGATTAAGAAATGATCACTTCGCTGCTGTTTACTTGATGATGGCACGAAGAGTTCTTCATGTCTGAACAAACATTTCAAATGCAAATATTTCTGAAGTATGGTTTATGTTACATGGAATGATTTTATTTTACTTTTTGTGGTTTTATATTTTCAAATTACAGTAAAACTTCGTTATACTGCCATCATTTGTCCAAAGAAATGTTGGTGTTATAAAGGGGTGGTTTGGCGATAAATGTATAGATGGGAAATGTATAGATGGATTCCTAATAACACATCGAAATATGTTGGCGATATACGAATTGGCAAATGAAATGAAAGGCACCTTAAATATTTTACTAATAACGTCCATTTGATCTAAATCGTTTGTCAAATTAATATTTATGATTTTATTAAAAATATTTATCACATCACCACTATGTGTCTGCAGCCTCTATAAAATCATAAATTATATATTAGTTAAAAGGAAGGAGACTTCTTATACATGTTTTAACTTGTGTCCAATTCTTTTTGATTATATCAAATAAAATATAGTACACTGTAAAACCTTGATGTAATGCCACTGGTTTCATTTGCCATCTCGTCTACCGCCAACATATTTTGATGCCCCCTTTTCTTGTTTTATTAGGAATTCCTCCATACAACTCCTTCAACCTATCGACAAACCCCTTTATAACGCCGTTTATACAAATGGTAGAAGTATAACGAGGTTTTACTGTTTGCTTAAAATAAAACCGAAAATATTATTAAACAGCGTTACACATTCATAATGAAATAATGCACTATGTGTATATGTACATTTTGTAACAGGGTTGTGATGCATTGGTGATGTCGTGATAGCTGTTTTACAAGATTTTGCACAGTATTCCTTTATTAAAAATATGATAACCTTCATAACGTTAACATTTTCAAAATGGTTACAAATGTCTTAAACGTTAATAGATCAGCAATTAGTATCTTGTGATATTGAGTTTAATTGCCCAACTAGTTGTTATTTTCAAATTCAATTTTCGCTTTTTGTTTTTGTAATACATTTAAGAGAACCAGTAACCAATCTTGTGTTTCAAAATTAAATATATACATGAAACCAACATTCGAAAACAACATCCGACTTGGAAAATAACAAGGTGAAGAGTAAGCGTTTTCTTGACACACATTGTTATATATCCGGTTATAGTGGATTTAATTTCAAAACGGCAACAAGCGAGACTGAGGAGACACCAAAACAAAAGGAAAGGCATCATGAACCCCTATTCCCCTCCCCCACATCACCGACCCTCTTCACGAAAACTTGACAAAAAAATGAAAGATAGAAAAAAAAACCAAAAAAACCCACACAAAATCAGGTTATACGACAGTTAAGTTTCGTAAACGTCAATTAATCCCTCTTCCCAAGTAGAAAACATTCTGTTATTTAGTTTATTCGAAGGAAGGCATGCTTAAATTCAAACATTTTTCCGGATAGAACGAGGTCGGTTTAGACGGCTTGCGCTGTAATTGATCACACTCCAGGTACAACAGTAGCCTCACAAACCGTACTTGAACGAGTTCATCTGATGAAAACAAACAGATTCACATTTGCTTTTCTACATCAGGATAAAGAAGTGTAGTAAGTGTTTCGAATATGGCCAGATATTGGGAGGTCAAGACCTGTGGAACGAGGAGGGATTAAAGCGATAAAAATTACCACACTTAAACAATTATACACAGATTGACGTTTACTTTCGTTTCGTTTGTGAGAGAAATGTTCGCCATCTTAGCCCAATCGCAATAAATGTCATTTCAAATATCCGTCGGAACCTCATGAGAGGGTATCTATTTGTTCCACTAGTGTACATTTCATGTTCCTTTTCTCACTATCAGTACATCCGAGGGACAGCTCAGCCATAAAACGTTTTATTGGTATCAAATGTTATTATCGACCCCTCCAACAGTCGCAGTACTTTTCTCTATAACGCTAAATGCAGTCTTTGATCGAGGGAGTATTATCAGCGAACGATCAGCTTTTCGTGCTGATATTGGCTCCGTCGGAACTCAAACCTACAGGGAAGGTGACACGTTTGTTTCAACTATTATAACCGTCTGTGATAATTTGCCAGAAGGTCCTTATCGCTTATGTTGAACCTTTGAAATCGAAATTAGTTGGAGAAAATGCCAGACAAACTCAACCGTTTAACTTCACGCCCTTACAGCCCCTCAATCATTTCTTTGTTTTTACACATGGGTTTTGTTTCGTATGGACTCAGTTTACGATTTTTATGTGTTCTAAGGATGTTAAAACAAGGTATTTCGTGAATTGGAATACATGTCTTATTAACTTCAAACACTTTCCCTTAATGCTTCAGAAACATTCAAACAATACAGAGGGTAGCTATAAAAATCCATCACGGGAGTCAAAAACGCACTTTACAATTCGTTCGTTTATTGTTAGTCAAGGAATGTGTTCCATATACCTATTTTTGTTGTTATTTTATATTTCAGACTATATAACTTATCGCAGTGTGGCGCCATATTTATTTGACTAAAACTACTTAAATATATGTTTTATTTCCCGTCCCTATACCTTTGCTACTTATTTATTCTGAGGAGTCTGCATATTTCTAGTGATAATATGTATTTTTGATAAATGTTAATGCCTAAATGGAATTTAATAGTGTTCTAAAAGTGAAAGTACTCTTAATTGGTGATGACATTTGGCAAAAATAGATATATGTTCCGTATAACTTTACTTATTCTTATCTCTGCAATACGGAATCAGTCATTTACGCACCATTTCCCAAAGACTTGATGTCGTTAATCGTTGTAAATTATTGATTATTTATTGACTCTGACTTCGAATATTTTAACGGATAACATTTCCACACTTTGCTAAATTATATTAAATTTTGATATTGAATTTTGCTGTGTGCGGATTCATGTTCTATTAAAGACAATTTGCCTTTTTTTTAAACATTGATACAAAATAACAAATATCATTTTACAAAACGATCAATTACAATAAAAGTATTAATATTTAATGAAACGAAATTAAAATAAAACGGATGAAACATTAGATGTAATGTTGCTGTATTTTTATGTCCATGTCTTTTAGTCTGATTATTTAATATAAAATATTTAAGAAATCTTCATTGTTTTACATCATGTAATCAAAATGTCTGCTCTTCTTTGGAGTTAAGAATATTAATATAAGTTGAAAATGTGCACAGCTTTATTTTTTCTGTATGGCAACATCATACAAATTGAATACAATAGTGTGTTAACCATAAAACCGGTAACCATCCCATAATAGACTGCGAGGTCAATTTGAATAGGTTAGAGAGTACGTATAAAAGTCTTAATGATAAGAAATTATAAAACCTTAGATACACGAGTAACTCGGACAACAAGGGCCATTGTGATTTAATTAACACGTTTAGAGGCACTAACCAGCACACGCGCGACACGTAGGAAAACCCGTGCCCACTTCCGTCAATACCTCACGTGTTTATGTACGGCGTCAGCTATTTCAATTAACCAGAAAATTGTAAGGAGATAGTAATTCGTAACACGCATCGCTCACGCGTATGGTTGTCTGCCTAAAAACCAAAACCCGGAACCAAAAGACAAGTTCACGGAGTTCGGTGCTTTGACACGTAATGCTTTTGTTATCGGAAGCTCGATGCGCATCATTAACGCGCAGTGAAACGCACTTCCGGAGCGATACGACATGATGAAATATAACGTTTAACATTATGTCACTGTGAAATAGCGTAACCGATTTCATCGTTTTACAATACTATGGGCTACTACTTCTAGAACTTCTACTACATAATAGAATATTCCTATCACTTATATTATCGTTTCATTTTTTACATGATACAGATTTTATCAAATAAATTATTTTCTCAACGACATGATGTATTTCAGATTTAATTTGAAACTTATTAGACCTAAAGAAATTCGCTGTTCAAATATTATCATACGTCATCTACGTGTAACAATTGAGAATATGAAAGCCGCAGATAACTCGTTTGACTTACGAAGAGTATTAGTATTCATGGTAAATGACTATACTGGAGTTGATTGAGAATAATATACTTTTTGGTCTCTTTCGTGTGTTTTTTTAACTTCCGGTGGCAAACATTAATTCAACTTCGATAAGAATGGAAACCAGACTCTCAAGGTTCATTGCATGAATTAACTTAATTATTGTGAACCACAATTTTGGAAAAACCAGCTGAGTACAAGCTGGTTTTCCCCTGTAATGTACTATAGCAAGCTTAAAGCCTGCCAAGGTGACTGGGATCCATGTCTTTATTTTCAATAAATCTTCTGAGTCATATAACAAATGAGTCAGAAATGGTCTGCATTTTTTGTTATAAGAATATATAAACTATTGGGGAAAATATAGTATAAGCAAATCTTTTGTAGGAAAGAAAAAATGAGAGAGAACAAACCGGACACGAGCAAGTCTGGCGATGCGCCACATAGAACTGCTCCTTCGGTATATCTGGTCTGAGGGAAGAGATACTTTACTGAAAAGTCAGATTTGTTCCATGGCTGATGTTCCATGATTTTCTTTTCGTTTGCGTGTATCAGCGAGGTGTGCCTGTCTGGCCATTTGTCTTCTTCTTCCGTATCGTGGAGGTGCGTGTCGTAATAGACCATCCTACAACAGACAACCCAGCACAAACCAACATTATCCAATTTTCCTTCAAATTATGCATGCAAACGTATTGAACGTAGTTCAATCGACAACCGACTATTTTTTGCCATTTTTATTATCAATTCTACTTTAACCATTATATAATGTAGTATTTAACTCCGATAGTTCCGCAGACTATGTCCATCAATGTCAAAGCGTTGCTATATCTTTGCAGTATCTCGGGGCTTTTTCGTCTAAAACTTGCCAAAGTTTAAGCCTAATAGGAATTCTAATGTAAACGATCGGTATTCAATTTGCATATTCACCGTGTAAATTTGTTTAAGGAATTACACCTTTAAGTTAACACTTACAACCGTATACATTGTGTTTATTACAGTCCAGAAGAAATGTTTCCAATTTACATATCTAGCAGGACAAAAAGCTACAAATTAACCAATGGTAAGTATATAGATGGTATCCAAGTTGCGCTGTTTCATACCCTTTAATAGTAGAGTCAAACATTTTTATATTATTACCTAATAATCTAGTAGTTGGTCCGATAGACAATGTGTTTATATGAAACACTGTGGGGTAAGTGCTCCTTTTCAGCAGTGATGGAAGGGTCTGTATTCTTCAGTGACATACGTCAGTTACGACACGAAATGCCCGTATGGTAATACGGAAGGTCACGCGATGGGGCAGACATGTGTTTCAGAGTTAGGGCGGAATTTACTAAAGGAACGTCCCATCCGAAGAAACCTCCATGTTTGTTCTCGGTACGTCAGGTCTATTAAAAGTGTCATCTTGACTTTTTTCTTGCATCCCATCAAAGCGTCTGAAGGATATTTGAATAAGGTCAAGGTCACAGCTTTGTAGGGCATACAGTATAGGTCAAGGTCAAATACTGATAGGTCATCGGCATTTACTCACTTTACAATCACACGTAATGTTTCCAACAGATACTTTTACGTTCCTTAATCTTTCCCTCTTTCAATCAGACTTGCTATATTTTAAGCTTGATTTACGGTGACTACCTTGTAATTGGAATTTCTTGTGAGTAAGTTGTCATTTTTTGGGGAATGGCAAAAATATAAAAAGGGAATCATTTTCTTGTTTTGCAATGTTGTTCATTACTTGTTATCGTTAAAGAACTTGCTTCTTAAACGTTCCTTATTAAAGTCATAAATTATAAAGTAGATAAAACGTATGCATTGTGCGGTTACAGTTATAAGTCCTATTGTCTATGTCATAATTGTTCCACTGTGTCCAATAGTATTAATGGTCTTCTTTTGTTTTAATCTGCCGATTATTTTTTATTTATTTTAATTTTCTCATCATTCGTATTGCTTTTTTCACGTTATTGTTAATGTTTTCGTTCTCTTGATATTTTCAATTCCTTATCATATTCTTGTTATTTTTTTATAAAGAGGTTTTTATTCACTTTCATATTTTTATTGTCTTAACATCTTTATTCTGTTTCACTGTGTCAATATTTTTTTATCAAAGTAAAAAAGAAAATATAATCATAATCTTGCTTGTCTCCTCCATTTATTATATTTCTTTGTACATATTATTGAAACAATTATGAATAAACTATTGTCTGTACCCCTGAGTTTTTGTATTTTCTTTTTTTAAGAACAGTAACGACCTTTCAATTGTATCATTTAAGCTGCTTTCTCCTTTATATTGTTTCACAAACATACATGTACCTAAAGCAATTAATTTGACATGGACAATCAGTACCCTAAAATAACACCTATCTGAAGATTCTTTTCCGGAAAGGTCCTACACAGATTGTTCCGACGTCGGGAGTGGCACCCTCGCCTACAAGCTCTCCGGTGTTCTAACGCCGTTTAACGCTCTAGAACTCACGACCCCAACTTACGCTTGTGCCTTACCTAAATTTACTCGTTCGTCAGGTTCCAGTGAAGGCAATGTGCTTGGTATTAATAGCAATTAACATACAGTGTCTACTAGTCAGTGTAATCCAATGTCATTTCTATAAATGCGTGCGTAGAAGCTGGAATAAATACTACTGATCCTCTATAATTCGCGATATACTAGTATGTTCTACGTAATTTGACGTTGGGATTGGATCGCGCGGGATTTAAATTTCATCACGAATGTTTATTGTCAAATTGGAAAATTTGACGTATCAACTTTTACAGTATTAAAGAGCAATCTAGCAGGAGGTCCATCTCTTTAATTTCCCCTTATGGTATTCACTTCCACGCATATGAATAGCTTGCAGCATAATTGTAAAGCATATTTTATCAATAGTGATTTCCAGCGTCACTTGTATTTGAGATTACCATTTTACAAATTCATCTTCTTTAAATTTATCAGCAGTACATATTTTTGCGAAAACAATTTCTGTAAAGAAAAAAAAGGTTTTGTTTATTTTAAAATCAAATATAAAGCTTGCTCTGATCTGGTCATGACACTTGATCACACAAATTTTTGTATTGAATGAAAAACGTTTAAAAAAGAAGGGTAAACTAAAAATAAAATAAATACAGATAAGAAACAGAATATTTTTAAGATTTTATATTTTTATTTTTGTAAGCATATTTGTCAGCGATCCGAATCCTTTTATGACCTTTATATAGTGTTTTTACACCCCAGGCACATGGTTCTGGTTGGCTCTCCAATGACGCCACTGCGGTGGTGATGGGCGCTGATTTAGGGCCCGCCGAAATGTAAAATGCTCGCCGCCTCCGTGCGTTGGAATCTCACGTCAATGTCGGCCGTTATTATATGCAGTATTTGTCTGCTTAACTAAATGTTGCTTCTATTTATTTCATTAGTTTGCGAACATGACTAACATATTTCACACGGCGGCAGTGCCAACACTAAGACCCTATAGTGAGCCTACATGGCTTTACGGGGCAATAAATGATACACAAAATGCCATTATTTAAAAGCAGCTAATTTGACAATGACAAGCGCCAATTATAGGTAAACCGCCATTAGTTGATGTTCAAAGGTAGTGCGCCGGATCGGGTATCTTACGGGAGACAGGGCGGCCCCGCCCCACCGGACTCGGGGGCGCTGAATACAGATTTGCTATGACAGCGAACACCTCCGCTGTGCTGTTCCGGTTTTATTTGTCGGTAATGTTGCGAATAACGTGTGAACGTTGATATCATCACGGTAAGAAAGGGTGATATGTTTAACGTGTATTCTCAATGGCTTGCAAATTTGATATAAACGACTACCAGCGACATGATCGTCAGCGAACGTGTGCTGTGCGATATGTTTTTCTTCTGATGAACATTTTTTTCTTCCCGTAGGTTTGTTTAAGCGGTATATACATAAGAGATACATTTCTCCAGAGCAAACTTTATACGTTTAACGCATTACACAATAAAACTTGGCGATATTGCAACGATATTTGATATTTTGGTGAATTATTTTGATGAAACAAATTTGCAAATAATTGTTAGCCGTTGTAATACAATGAGAGATTGCCTACTAGCACGTGCTATGATTGTAGTCCCACTTTGCAGCATTTTTTCTTTGTCGTATAGAAATTTTAACTTAATTTGAGGTTATCGTATATCAGAAACGGATACAAATGATGTTTATAATGTGGCCGCAGACATATAAAATGAAGTGAAATCAGACTATTCTGGCGTCAACGTTACCACTTCGGGAAGGGCAGACAGACATGAAAACAATATACTGATATAAACTACCACAGACTTTTATTCGGTAGGCTGATGCGTGCAAATGACCAGCATTTTGATTTATATCCATATGAACATATACGAGATCGGTAAAACTACTTGCTTTAATGGGTCTTACTTTCTCCTAGTACCTGTACAATTTTAGGCCTCCCTCGGTAAAATCATTTAATTCTAGCTTTAATATTGCCGTTCAGTGTTATATTTTACTTGTATACTTAATTTTTATAATAATACTCATTATCATCATTAATTCGATCCCTTTACGGTTGAAAAAAGTTAAAATAAACTGAGGGTAAAAATTCTTTATATTCATTAATATCAATGTACTGTTACAGATTAAAAATAGTTTAATTGTCTATATATTATATTTACCTTCGTATGGCATTGCCAATATATAAACCTACCATATTTAGATGGCATTCATATAGGCTATGCATGACATTCATATAGGCTATGCATGACATTCATATAGGCTATGCATGACATTCATATAGGCTATGTATGACATTCATATAGGCTATGCATGACATTCATATAGGCTATGCATGACATTCATATAGGCTATGCATGACATGGGCCGATTGATGACGTCATAATCGTTTCGTTAGATACCACTTACACCACCCTGGACAGATTGCTGTTCTTTTCATTAAACAAGCATATATGATAAATAAATTATTTGAACTCTATGCTGAATAACAACAAATTAAATAAAGAAAATCATGACAGGTGAACGTATAACACACAAACACACAGATATACAGATTCCAAAAACGGTAAATAATAGTATTGAACTGCTTTCAGTCGACATGCATAGGCAAAATGATTGCAAAATGGAAAAAGCAGGACATAAGTAAAAACCAACAGGAAGCTCTAGCGGTCTTCACTGAATTCACATTAGTCCAGATGACATTCAAAATGCCTATGACTGCCAAGTGAAAGAAGTTAAACGCTTAAAGAATCTATAGTTTAAAATTTATATATTTCTGGTAATATATATTAATCCATATTAACAATACATAATGAGCAACGATTCGGAACCAAGTACTTAGTACTTATACAATGTCCTTTTCGTGCGGTTAGATATACAATACTGACAGCAGATAAAGTAATCAAATGCACATTCATAATTGAATTTCGTAGAATGGCAGAACTATTTAGGGGACTTGTAGACAATGTAAACAATTATCGATGAATATAAATAGCAGTGATACTCAAGTAAGAACTGACACCTAGGAGTGATGTACGTCTATATATTAACAAAAATATGTATTATTTGATGAACGCATACACACCTATTGCGCTCACTCACACATATAATATCTGTCATACACACAACACAAACAAGTACGTACATAGATATAAATTAAAATAAATACATATGCGTTGATTATCATATATTGTCAGTTAAAACGCTTGCTATGCATACTATTATTCTGCTAAGATGTAAATATATTAGCTGCTTTCGGTAAATGTATTTCACTATATAATAACAAAAACTTGAGTCAACTACAGGGAAAACGTTACAGAAAATTATGCCTGGAAAAGTTGCCGAATTATCACCATGTGTTAAAATGAAACAAAATATCAAGATATTAGAAGGAGTAAAAACACAGAAAAGGCAGTACAAAGTTTAAAGTTCGTCAAAACCGTGAACATTCCTTACTAGTGTCTTTATCTCTAACTCAGCTATTGTTAACTCATTCCATGTTCCCTGGACAAGACGTTCTGTCGTTGACAGAATCATGTTTCCATTTTTTATTTATGTGATAACAATGCATACATAGAGAGGATACCTTATAAGAGATAATTTATCATAACTTATGTAATACTAGTAAGCAATCCTCAAATACATGTACAATACTTTAATTTATATGGAATACTTGAGAAATGATTCCTGACAATCGATCATGAGCTGGCCATTATGTTGCTAGTTCTACATTAACACAAGATGACGTTGTAACGTCATGCTGTGTGATGGTAATTCACACTGTGCTATAATCTTCAACAATAAACCACATGGTTTATTGAAACCTCTTACACTTACCCGATAAATAAGTTAAATCATGCTTGAATCTATATTTAGAACTTGAAATTATAATTAAAAAGATCAGTTATTAATAGGTAAATTTGTCTGTTCTTAGCGTTTATCAGACAGTTATATTATGGTTAATCGTTTAGAGAATATTTTGTGTTACACTTCAATGAATAAAAGGTATTAAATAAATTAAATGTGCAATGTGTCATGTTGTTCATGTTAAAATGCAATACATTGACTTATTTATTAAATAATGACATTCATTTGACTGTTTAGGATCAGTTTGACTAAGAGAGTGTTATGATATGAGGTGAATACATAAACGGTTTTAAACGTGGTATTGCATACATTGAAAATATTTTTCATTGTATCGTTTAAACAACACTTTATTTAACAACTTTAATTAGTTACAGTCGAATGTGTTTTTATAGACGATCGAAGAAAGAGCTGAAGAAATATATCTAAATAGAGACGATGTCTTGATAAAGTGTTAATAGTAATTATAAATGATTAACTGTTTTGCGGGGATGAGAGAATGGTGTTTTCATACGAGAGATACGCCTAAATGGAATGGAATCTTGAGCAGTTTCGACTGTATACATATTTTAGTAAGAAAAAGAATTGGAAAACAAACTACTGATTCAGTCTTGTATCGATTCCTATTCTCTGTTTACAGTTATGACTATTGTAATAATTTACAGGGATTAAAAATACACTTCAGTTGATAGAGAAAACGGTAGAAAAAGTAGTAAGCATTTTGCAAATACACACACACACACACACACACACACACACTGGTTATGGGGCATTATGTATTATCCTTACTATTTTATATAACTACAGAACAAAATATGTTGAAATCGCGGTTGTTAAACATATATCAATCTAATCGTGCACAGCATTTATTCAAACCTTACACAGTTAATTATACAACTTTACTCAGTGATAAATTCAGAGTTGCCCTAGTCGTTTAATTCATCACCATAAACATGTATGTAAATATGGATGTCGTTATTTAAAATCACATGATATATGTACAGTCTTGTCCTTGACTTTGTCTGCTACAAGCTTATACAAGCTGAACATTAGTTTAAGCAAGAAAACATTTTCTTCTCCATGTTCATTTATTTATTTTGTACGTAATTAAATATAAACGCTTTTAAACATTTTATTTATGGTCATTTAAAGACAAGGCTCCGATACCATTTGACAAATTTCAAATGTTAAGGTCTTCCTCATCTTCATGATACATGACAAGTTAAACAAGATATAATTAGCATAGTTATAAACTAATAACAAAATCTGTATGTACATAGTGGACAGAAACAACAGAGGAGATGGACCAGAAGAAGTCGGTAAAATGGGCGATGATAGAAAGATAGTGGGATAAACATAGATATCAAGACAGAACGGAGAAAGAACGAGGCAGAGATGCGGTTATGAGGACCTGATCTGGGGATCGTGAAATATTCTTAGACTCTAATTGTTGCTTAGCCAGTAACGTATGACGTCACTTTTCATGACGTTTTGTGTAATTGGGAACGTCAAAAGTTAAAACATTTAAAACTTCTGGAGCCTTCTACGGTGACTACATATCTGGTCAGTGTATCGAAGATCGCTGATGACGTACATACTTTCCTAGATTTCATTTAAGACCCACATGTCTGGACCCACATGTGGCGCAGGAAACAGTTACCCTTCCAGAACATATAAATAGCTTCTCCTTAGATATTTCGGGGGCTTCGTGTTGTCTTCCCAGCTTATATCCCTTTTTATTTGGTGTCTCCTCAGTTCCTGCTGTTGTCATTTCGTATAAATATATCTTGTAAACTCTGCTTTTCGAATTTTGCCTTTCTTTATAGCGAAATGAATAATTATTATTACTTTACAGCACATCGTTTATGTATGTTATGAGAACCTTTTCATAAATTGCTTATGTTCTGTCAATATTTTATGTTTTGGTTCTCCCAAAATTCACATTTGTATTCTTATAGTGTATTTGAAGGACACCTGGTTGCATAATAAAATCAATTTTATATATTGCTATATTAGAGTAATTTTGCAATAAAAATACATAACATTTAAGGAAGGGTAATCGCTGAGGTTTGCTTAAATTTCGTCGATGCAAAT
>JAUMHH010214179.1:0-12546 GCA_032359455.1 Chlamys rubida | reverse complement strand
TGGATTGGTATGCAGTGGAAACCAGGAATGAATAACATATCAATATACATATGATCATCAGATGGTAATATCATATTACTCTATTGCAATGAGTATGTGGAACACGATTTTGTAAAATATAACTATGCAATTATGTAGATGAAAGTTTTAGCAATGCTGTAAATGGACACTCGATAAAGGTTAAAATGTATATACAAGTTGCATAGAATAAATCACCACTAAATCAACTATTGACAAAATTAGTATGTCACAAAGCACCGCTATGATTATTAAAAACGCTGCAGTTCACATACTATAGCCATCACACTTATCAAATATGAGTCCATAAAACACTTTCCCGCCTTGTCCCTGGCACATCCTGCACTTTCAAGGTAACTCCACAGTTATAGATTAATCTGACAATGTTTTTTCTCCTTTTTTTAGGGCAACAACATCTTTCAGTCCTTGTCATCAGAGGAATACAGAACTGTAATCAAGATGTTGGAGCATGCGATCCTCTCCACAGATCTCGCTTTGTACTTCAAGTAGGTGTTGGCAGAGTTTTAAAACTTGAAAGATCTAATGTTTCTGAATTGTTAAGCATTTGCAGATATTTTCATTAAAAATTAAAGTTGTATCATAAAATTTTGAGAATATAAAGGATTAAATCATCCAGTGGTGACTAATATCAATAGAATTGATCATAAGTTAGTAATTGGGAGCTGGAAATGCTGCCAGAGGATGGAGAATAAGGTCAGAAGGAAGGTCTTGCTCACATTCTGACCCCAAATTCTACATGACAATTTCCATAATTATCCCCCTTTACTACATACTGGTATTGACTGAATCTTTGTCCCCAACCTCATACTCCGGAATTCTGTAAAATAATGACAAAAATGACATTGGGAATCAGACAAACAATATGGTAGATTGTCAAGATAAAGTACAAATTAACCATGAACATTTTTGGTAGAAAATGAGGTGACAAAATATTGTGATGTCACGCTGTGCTAGGTAATTATCAAAAACAGTAATCCATAATCTAGAGGTAATGAAATATATGTAGCAGGTTTAGGATGAATACCTAGGTATGTATCAGGTCATGGATGAATGTTAACATGGAATTAACAGGTAAGTGAATATCCTAGATCTGAATGGTTGCTGAAAGAGAAACTTGTTTCCTTTGATAGCTGTATAAATGTGTTGTTAACTCATTCACCCCTGAAATTTCATAATGAACTATTCCAACCTTTGAATTGGAAGGATTCAAATGTGTCTTCAGGGGTCAATGAGTTAATAACTGTTATTTGTATATATTTACAGGAAGAGGGGAGACTTCAAGGCTTTGATAGACAAGGGAGATACGAAATTTGAAACAGCTCATAATAAGGAACTGTTGAGGTAAAGTAATCACATTATAATCTGCACAAGTAGGACAAACTTTGAAATTAAAATCAATCATTTCAATTGAATTCCATAAAATTGATTATTAATGATAGATGAATCCAGATTTTAGAACACTAAACAAAATTATTGTAGACATTGCTTTTAATATCTTAAATCAGTACCAATAGTATTAGAAGGATTTAGAATAATTTAAGTTAAAAAATGATTTCTTTTCTATGTGTTCTATTTAATGGCATATCAATGGAAGTCATGTTTTTTTTTTATATTTAATATGCTTATTTTTTTACGATTGTGCTTAAAATACAGAGCCATGATGATGACTGCATGTGACGTGGCAGCTATCACAAAACCGTGGGAAATTCAGAAGGAAGTGGCACAGCTTGTTGCAGCTGAATTCTTTGAACAGGGGGACATTGAGAAAGACAGACTGGGTGAAAAACCAATTGTAGGTTTAAATTTCATTACATCAACCTCAGTGTTCACATATAGGTATGGGAGATGAATGAATTAAAAGCTCTAGGCTTTATGTATGAGCTCGAGATACACTAGATTATTAAATAAAAAGCTGTTTTAAATTATTAAAGTTATACACGTCAGGATTTAGTGCTAGAACTTACAAAAACATGAATGTATACAGGGATTTTATATTTAGCAGCTATCATTATTTTTGAGCGCTTTAAAATTAGCTCAGGAGGCACGAAAATATCTTTACCACTGGAAATAAGTATACTTACAGAATGATATGCATACCTGTATGATTTTTTCAAATTCCAGTATAATTTAGATATTTAAGAGCATAATCTTTAAGATTGTCTTTTCATGGTCTCTAATCGATATTGATGATTTATGCATTGCTCAGATGGAATTGAGTTTTCATTGTCTTCTGTTTTGTTCACAATTTGTAGATACTCAGTTTAAATCGTTTTATATTTGCCAGGCTATGATGGACAGAGAGAAGAAGGATGAGTTGCCGAAAATGCAAGTTGGCTTCATTGATGCCATCTGTATTCCTGTTTACAAAGTATGTATATAACTTGATTGATATTTTTATACTTCAGAACATGATACTTGTGTTATACTTTTGCACTCTAGATTTCACTTTAACTTTTTCTCCATTTCACAGACAAACCAAATGATCCAAAAAAATGTTTAGCATGGCCCACTTGTATAAAACATCTCAAAGTTAAGGAAAATCTCAAGCAATGTATTGTCTATGGGAAATCTTAGACTTGAGGAAATCTCAAGAGTTGAGATGTTTTATACAAGTGGGCCCAGGAGTCTAATTTACCAAACTTGTATTAACATAACATAAAACTCAACATTGTTAAACTAAACTTCTTTAGCAGGACTAATTAAGGAGCTGAGGGTCAGTACCTAAATTTCTATAAGGGATCAGAGACTGGAAAATCATATTTTGATTTTAAAAAAAATATATAAAATTCTAGCTTGCTCTTTAGGTGTGTATTTGAAGTTGTTTGAATCAGGGATAACAGACAGAATGACTTTTAAGAGCCATATTAATGTCTAGATGGCAATTTTTAGTTAACACACAATGTCTTTCAAAAACCCAGTTTTAATATTGTGGTTTTCTGAACACAGATGAACAAAACAAAATAAATCTAATGTACCAAAATTTCTTACTATAGCTACACCATGTAATCAGACATTGAAACTGTAGAAAGACAACTCTGAAAAGCTTATGAAATTATTTATCATGAACGATTTATTAATTCAAAAATTTGAAGTATTAAACTGACATTACATGCTGTAGGGAAAATTATTTTACCAAAAGATATCTTGCAAAATATCACTGGAGTTTGAAAAAAGAGAGAGAGAGAGAGATTTTTCATGATGATCACATTTTGTAGGTTTAAATCAATTTTCAGCTACACTTTCAAACGAAATTAAATTCTAGCTTAATTGGTGATATACATGTTTTACATCAACTGTAGTTTGTAAAATGATAAGGCCATATGCAGAAAATTAAACGAGTTGCAAACTTGCAATTACTTCCAGTATGTGAGATAGTATATAGTCTATATAATAAAGCCTTTTAACTAATCATGTGTTTGGTGTATGGTTAAGATGTTTTCAGAGTTGTGGGGTGGTTTACGGCCCATGTACAAAGGATGTGTATACAATCGGAATCAGTGGCAGGATTTGGCTGACAAGCAGAATGCACTAGAATCACCTTCTAAAGTCACCTCCACAGGTCTCCTTGTCAATATATCTCTTTGTATTATTTTCTCTCCGCCTCTTTATCTTGTCCTGGCTTGATTACCACTGCAGAATCAATCGTGCATGTTGGCTGTTCATTGGATGATGCTTCTTTTACTTTACTTTATCCTGAATATTGTCTGAACTGTCTACCAGCTTATTTTGAAATTCCTGAAGAGGTTTAATTTCCATACATATGTATATTTATGTTGTGGTGTAAATGTGGGAACTAATTGAATTCTTGCATGCAAATTGAATTGAACTTGCATATGGACCTGAGAGTGCTCCCTGCTCTGATATTGTAATAGTATACAAGACTTAAAATATCCCTGTATGTGCATGTATAGATAAGGTTAGAGAAATTCTACCCAAAGGGTTTAATGCTAAAATGTTCTCTTCTGTCATACATGCCATTCTCATGGAACAAAATATTCACCTCAAAACAAACATTAATGCCCCAAAAAGTTGAGAATATCAGTGAAAACTATAGAAACATGTACATTCCATTACTATTCTGCAACACCATATCATCTGATTGTAAAATGTTACGTGATGTCATTCATTTGTCTTTTATGTTGACTTGACAGTGACGTTGCCTATTTAATCACATTTATGAATCAATCAAATGTAGAATTTAAGGATATGGTAATTACACCTATATCCCTCCTGTATGAAACGTCGAGGTGGTTTCAGTCTGAAGATTAGAAACTAGGGAAATTCTGCCTGTTAATTAGAATTTACAGGCGGGGTGGAGGCAGAGTTTGTAACTGAACAAAATTCCATCTGAATTATGCCTGTGAATTGATACAGAACATTTTTATTTTCTGCCTACAGAGGTGTAAGTTTCTACTCCAGTTGTTTCCAAACTACAGATTACCAAATGTGGTCTTTTAGGCTACATGTTTTCTACCTGTTATGAGTGCTCAATGATATACATGGGCTCTTGTATATGTGTATCTTTTATCTAGAGGTCAGGAGAAATGCTTCTTGCATGAGACATAGATCTCTCTGTCTTACATGCATAATAAATTAGATAAATATCATCTGAAGAATGTTTCACAGTCCTCAATACACAGCTACACAATAGTGAATTCCATGCTAAAGTCGTTAATGTTGTTCACCAGTGTATTACCCTAACAACAAACATCATGCATATGTGTTTCCCAATAGTAAATCCTGGAATCAATATCCGGCACCCACACCCAATAGACCAGTTTAACATTTTGCTTTCAGTTTTCCACAGTATGCCCAAGTATATAACACGGCAATTTCTGGACTTTTAACCTACCTAACAACTATTTCATTTCTTGAGCATTCTTTGCTTGTTGGCCATGTCATATTTAGATTATAACCTCTGGTTTTGGTAGTCTTAACAGCGGTCCATTGACTAAAGGAAACAAGAATATTTCAATAGTTTTTCATATTAACCCATAAATCCTCCCACCAATATTCCTTATTAATTCCTTAATCAGAAAATATTTGAAATATTTACACAAGTTTAATATTTTACCGTATTTGCTGTAATGGGCGGGCACCCCTCCTTCAATAAGTGTCCTTCCCTATGTCTGTTTCCAGTGACAGGAGAGTAAGAACATATGGTTGCATTATTTGGCTTTTGAACTTTTCAGCTTTTTGTTTTTAGCAAACTTGGTGAAAGGGTGGCATTTTAACTCTACAAACTACTATGAGTATTATTATGGAAATCTTGGTGTTGGCAATGCTGCTGCAATATATTATCCACCACGTGTCAATGTTTCTGCATATTATTATAATTTGTGACGATTAAAATAAAAAAGTTCAAAATACTGAAAATTTCCACTTTTATGATACATAGGTCTGGAAAATATGGTTTGCAGCAAATACTGCTGATTTTCGCATTTTTTTTTTGAGAATCAGGTACTGTACAATAAATGGTAATTATTATCCATCCGTTACCTTAGCGCTTTCTGTAATGGCCACTAGATCTGAAATCGGAAAAATAGATCCTGTGAAATTGACCATTTTAGCATCTCCACGAAAATTGGAGTTTGGGAAAAAAAGGACTTTTACAGTAAGTCTTGAGGCAACAGGTATTGACTCGATCCGTTCTGATTTGCTACCAGTAGAATTACAAAACCTTGCCCTGTAGGTGGGGTTTTTGGCAAAGGGCCAACAGCATATCTAAGCAATGATATCTGAATGGTTGAATATTTTTTTATGAAAATCTCCAATAGCAACATCATTGATAAGATTGTACTTTGTACCCACAACTAAAGGCAAAGATGACTGTAGGGAGTCTAATGTCACTCATTCCAATGCTTTTCCTGGCACTAACTTCTGCAAAGATCAAAGTTTTTCAGTAAAATTTATAATAGTGTATTTCTTTTAATGTCAGATACCCTTTCTTAGAGACTATAATCAGTAATGTAATGTAAAACAAAATCTGATATTAACAAAATCACGGTTTCCTGTGAATAGACAAGTTTTAGTATGAAGTTATAAAATGTATGGACATGTATGCAGCTTTTCAACAAGTCTGAATTTAAATAGCATGTATCCCTAACCACCCTAACATAGCACAACAAACTTTAGACTTCTCTTCAATAGCTGCAGTGTATATGCACTGTTTTAAATTACCACAGGGTGAAAATTGGGATGTAGGTGGGATGTATCATTGCCTCATATCTGTGCTTCTAGAGGTAAAGGTCAGGACAAGGGGTCAAAGGTCAACCATTCTACTGCTTATCAAAGCAAGGATGCATCAATCCATGACTAGAAATCGTGCTACATACTGCATGAACTCTTAACCTCCAAGGTCACAAGAAGGGTCAATTGTGTCATTGAAATATTTGTTGGAGGAATCACTTTCAGAAAAAACCTTTTCATGGACTTCCATTGCTGTATTTTTTGGTGATCATATAACTAGACAATATGTCTGATAAGGGACATGCATTGCTTGTAATACTAGGATATAATTGGATTTTTGTATGGCTGGAAACTTTTGGGAATATGACTCCTGAGATTGTTTGATATCAGCCAAAGTTGGTAAATGGATAAACACTGGTTTTAAAGCAAAAAGGTGAAATAAATGCTAAGTTTATTTTGAACACAAAGAGTAGGTAAAAACCTGTTTTACAAGCTTTCTAAAACATCTGTTTCCTTTGTAAAGCAAAGAGTACTGCATTTAATGTTTGTGGTCAAAATAAACTTAGCAATAATTATTCAATTCATACCAAACTGATACATCTCATTCTGAAAAAGTTGATGAAAAAATCTAATAAGGTAATGTCATCTGACTTAGACTGTCTGATATTTAAGCAGATGGTTTATGCAAATTGAGTTTACTCTTCATTATCCCCTACCACATCATGGACAGGGGTATGGTAATGCCACATTTTTCTGTCTGAGTACCAAGTTTGTTGGAATGAATGACCTTAACCTATATTCAAGGTCACAGGGGATACATGTTTAAAACATTTTAACAACTTCTTCTGAAAAACCAAGATGCCTAGGATGATGATATTTGGCCAGTAGCATGCTGGTGTGAAGCGCTACCAAGTCTGTTCAAATTAACGACCTTGAATTAAATTCAATGTCACAGGGGTCAAATATGTTGAAAACTGTAAACGCCTGCTTCTTTATATCCAAAAAGACCATGGTGATGATGTTTGGCCAGTAACATGCTGGGATGAAGGGTTACCATGTTTGAATGACCTTCACCTATTTGCAAGGTCACAGGGGTCAAATATGTTGAAATCTTTAGACCAATTCTGAATAATCTAAAGGTCCAGGGTAATGATATTTGGCCAGAAGCATGCTGGTATGAAGGCCTATAAAGTCTGTTCAACTTAATATCCTTGTTTGACTTTCAAGGTCACATGTTTAAATCTTTTAATAAATTCTTTTGAATCAAACACTGGTATTTTGCCTGTGTCTGTATTTTAGTTCACTTTTAAGATTACAAGTGTAAGATTAATACCAGGTGAGCGATTAAGGCCCATTGGGCCTCTTGTAATTTTACCTAGTATTTAAAACATTTTAAAAGTATACAATGTTCTGGAAAAAAACAGTGGGAAATTTTGATCAGTGATTGTGGTGTCTGCTCTTTGTTAACACAATATATTATTTCCAAGTACAAATTGCAGAGCTTTGGCATTTGATTCCTAAGGCATGTCCAGGCATGTGGTACAGGTCCTATGTCAGCCTCTATAAATATGTTTATAAATATAGTTTCTTCATTTTCACTGCTTGCTGACTTTAATTTACTTGCAATCAGAAAAAGATTTGTGATTGGTGATGGTAGATATAATTTTTTAATAAATAATAGGAGTATGCCTTTTGTTTTACCAAAAACAGTGAGCATGTTTTTTTTTCCCAGCATCATGCATATAATTGATAAATTTTATAGAACAAAGTCATTTAATCAGAAAAAAATATTGATTACTGTCTCAAACTTATTATTCTAATGTTGTATTGAGTAAGCTTGCATGTTGTTTGGAACATGTAGATATATATACAATGTAGTGTAGATGTTTAAATTTAAATGATACTGCTGGTGGGATCATGTTTGAAATCAAGATATGTAAAAGATCCTGTACGTGGTGCTCTTTATCTAGCCATCTCTTAACCCTTTCACCCCTATGTAACTTTAGTAGACTCTACCATGCATTGATCTGGATGAGTCCATTATGGTCTACAGTGGTGAAAGGGTTAAAAGGTGTATGCATTACATTTCAAAGTGATTGTTCTTTTCTACTTGCTACTTTGTAAAATATATCAAGATAAGAAGGCATTACCAACATCAAAGTTGTCCTTTCTTGAAAATATCATTAACAAGTTTCATAAAAAAGATGAACGAATTCTGTTGGAAGCTAAACAATCAATATGCAAAATAAAGCAACTTGGCCAATTATAATGTAGAAAATCAGAAGCTGAGTAACGTAATCAAATAAAAAAGACACTATTATAGTTGAAAGGCCTATGGAAAATTCATATAAATTTGCAATTAAGATACATGTACTAAAAGTATGGTATCATTTAAGGTTTAAACGCATGTGTTTTTAACATTAATGATGGTATACAACGCAGTTATGCACATCTTGGAAAATAGGGTTGAATGGAAATGTGTTGCTTACCATCTTCAGTGTCAAAAAGATGCATTTCAATCCTTATATATACTTTTCAAGACAATAATATTCTATCGTTCTTATTCAGTTCAAAATGTATTTTAAACCAATTTTTTCACTAAATGGCAGAATTAATAAGCCATTTTTGCAAAACAAATTCCTCATGGTAACTTTTTCCATCAGTTGGTGAACATCAAATAAAACCATTCAGGAATGTCCGTCATAATTTGTAAATTTGACATCACATCATGATTGGTCCCTGATTACTCAGACAGTTCGATTGAAAAGGCCAAAAACAGTTTTCGATTGGAAAACAATCACACGTAAAAGTTCCTGCTGTTATTGGGTTATAACAACGTTTTGTATATGGTATATGTCTATCAAAGGACTTTTCCTGGCAGATCAGTGCAATGGTGCAATGGACTTTCGGACAGATATTTTATTCTATTGTAGCACTCTGCAATTCTAAGAAGAATTGCCTTTTGTAATAATTAAGAAAACATTAAGGTATAATCAAGGATTTGTTCTTAAAAACAAGTCCTTCTGGTTTAATTAGTATTGTGATGGCAATAAAGTGATAATATGTATAAGCTTAGGTAAGTTACCGTAAGACCTACAGAAGTTTTGTGACATTGTCATTGAATGTTTTCATCCCATTTAGATATTGTTTGTAACTGTGTTATGCTCCTTCCAGATGTTCGCCGAGATGAATAGGAAACTGGATCCTCTGTACAAAGGTGTAATGAATAATAGGGACAACTGGCAGAAAATGGCTGATGAATATGAACGTAAGATGGCAAGCAGTGGAAAGCAGGCAAATCATGGTTAGAGATCAGTTTCTGTTTTTGAATTCACATATGGCTGCTATATTTCATAGGCTAGATAAAAATGGAAATCCACCTAAGCTGATTTTGCTTTTTGTTTTTACATATAATCTCGCTTTCTATATATATACGCTTTTAACAGTTCTGAATCTTTCTGCTCTTGCTAAAAGATACTGGTGTGCTGTTTTATTTAAAAAAATTTGCTAGGAAGCTCAGGTGGATTTCCATACATGTGAATTGATAAGAAATGGATTTCTCTCAGATTATACCTTTGTATACTGGAAGCTCCGATGAAATTTCCAACATCAAAATTGGAATTTGATTGGAAGTGCCAGTATTACTAACCTGATTCTACTTGCATGTTAAATTATTACTAACATCTGGTTGTATTGTTTACTGTTGTTGGTAATGTTTTCAGTTTCAATGTTAATCCTTGTTTTCCATAGTGTTGTATGTGTTGTCCAAAGTGTTGTTTATATGTCGTCCATAGTGTACAGTACAGTGCACCTTCAAAGAGGTGTAAAAATTGTTTGGCTGTCTGCATGAACTTAATAATTTTTAAACGGGTGCTTCCTTCACATTTCTGATATGGCTTATTATATTATGATTAATAGAATCTTCCCCTACCTTGAGGGTGTGACAGAGAAATCTCCAACCCGAGGGGTGATGTTTTTGGTTGTAACCTTCATATCACACTAAGGAGCATGATAGAACAATCAGCCTTCATATCACACAAAGGAACAGCCTATTTCCCAAAGCGGAATTTTCATTTAGAGAATATAGTTGTGACAATAAACAGCTTCACGGCATACCTAACATCAACAAAGGATTAGTGAGTTTAAGTGGAGATAGTGTACACTCGAGTTGTATTTCTGAGGTACAGATTTCAACCACTTCTTTGTTGAAATATAATAGAAATGAACTACATCTAGATATATCCTTTTGTCAGTTGACACTGTGTCTATATTACATGGCATTAATTATTTATACATCGTCAAGTGAATGAGTTCAGTTTTCCATCTTGATTCATCCACTACTGAAAAAGTCAGGTTTAAACAAGGGCGAAATAAAAGACTACCAACTTGTAGATGTACATTTAACAAACTTGTCATTATTGTTTGACGAAAATGGATATGCTTAATCTCGCGAAGTCCAATTAACTTTGGAGGGGAACATTGGTAGTTAGTTAAAACTCCTGTTCAGGTTTCGGAGCTTTTTATGACAATATCAATGAAAGAAAAGACTCTTGCATATCCAATGGTGTAAGAAAGACGTATCCAACCCTCTGGGTGTCCTAATAGGTGCAAAACTCTCGGCAAGCCTCAGGTTTTACCCTGTTTGAAAACCCCCAGGAAAGAATGTCCGTTTTCTTCAGCTCTTGACATAAAATCTTACTATTTAGTATACCCGCAGCCAAAACAGGTAATGCACCTCTAAAGTTTGAGAGAGGTAATCTATGCAAACCAAAGTTTAGGTTGTCGTTGTCTGGAAGATTTAGAAAGCTTGTAATGGCGAAATAAGAACATTTTGGTTGTCTTGTGGAACGTAGAGACAGTAGACCACCAGTCAAAATTGCTTTGTCAGCATGTTACAAGTGATTTCTATTAAAAACGTAATCGACGACATCGCCATCAGAATAGCAGATGTGTTCTGTTAGAGATTATTATCTAAAACACAAAGCTTACCAATTTGTCTGGTCATGTGTACATACCCTTCAGGTAGATTGATTTTTAATCATCGCTGAAGAAATTGTTTGATTAAAACAGTTATTTTTGTTGACGTACTAAATTTTATCAATTTAATTTTTATCTTATTATAGTAGCCTTAAGTGTCTTTGTTGTCTATTGATATTTTGCTTCACAGTTGCCATGGTTTCATAGGGAAATAAATACAAATACAAACTCCGAGCTCCATTACAGTTGGGTTTGTAGATACTTGACTTTCCATGGATATGATTTATTACGTTCTATGGTTTGGTTTGGATATGATTTATTATATTCTATGGTTTGGTTTGGATATGATTTATTACGTTCTATGGTTTGGTTTGGATATGATTTATTACGTTCTATGGTTTGGTTTGGATATGATTTATTACATTCTATGGTTTGGTATGGATATGATTTATTACATTCTATGGTTTGGTATGGATGTGATTTATTATATTCTATGGTTTGGTTTGGATATGATTTATTACATTCTATGGTTTGGTTTGGATATGATTTATTACGTTCTATGGTTTGGTATGGATGTGATTTATTACATTATATGGTTTGGTTTGTATATGATTTATTACATTCTATGGTTTGGTATGGATATGATTTATTACATTATATGACTTTCCATGGATGTGATTTATTATATTCTATTGTTAGTTATGGATGTGGTTTATTATATTCTAGGGTTTGGTATGGGTATGATTTATCACATTATATGACTTTCCATGGATATGATTTATTACGTTCTATGGTTTGGTATGGATATGATTTATTACATTCTAAGGTTTGGTTTGTATATGCTTTATTACATTCTATTGTTATATATGGATATGATTTATTACATTCTATTGTTAGTTATGGATGTGGTTTATTATATTCTATGGTTTGGTATGGATATGATTTAATACATTATTTGGTTTAATATGGATATGATTTGTTACATTCTATGGTTTGGTATAGATATTATTTATTACATTCTATGGTTTGGTATAGATATGATTTATTACATTCTATGGTTTGGTATGGATATGATTTATTATATTCTATGGTTTGGTATTGATATGATTTATTACATTCTATTGTTTGGTATTGATATGATTTATTACATTCTATTGTTTGGTATTGATATGATTTATTACATTCTATGGTTTGGTATGGATATGATTTATTATATTATATGGTTTGGTATGGATATGATTTATTACATTCTATGGTTTGGTATGGATATGATTTATTACAACCTATGTTTTTTATGAATGTGATTTCTTATTATGTCTTATTTACAATTCTCTACCCATA
>JAUMHH010214168.1:0-12547 GCA_032359455.1 Chlamys rubida | reverse complement strand
CTGTAGACCATAATGGACTCATCCATATCAATGCATGGCAGAGTCTACTAAAGTTACATAGGGGTGAAAGGGTTAATTTGACAATTATAAAAGAAAAACACAATTAAACTGTCAAAATGTAAACAAAAATGGTGTTGAAGACATCTCCCCTTGGACAAATGGAACAGCTCAAATTACTAAAGGCCTGGCCAAGTCCATTTACACAGTAAAGGGAGGCAATAAATTACACCAATCAACTTAAAGCAAGGCTTTTTTTAACAAGCAACAGGAAGCGGCCATTTTTTTTACTTGTCAGAGAAATGTTATCTGGGAATCTGACACTGAGAGAAAAGAGATAAATGTATTATGAATTAGACGAGGATGACTGCAGTTGTAGACTATCTCTAAGTATAGTACCTCCTTAATTACCCAACGATTCTACAGTCCTGTAAACTACCCATTTCTCCCACTTCTCAGATGTCACTGAAGAACGCCACATCTAGAACAAACCATCAGTAATGTTTCCCGACGTGCAGACACTCACCTGGCCGAGGGAATGACCTCTCGTGGAAAATAGAAAATATTTAAATCTTATACTTACACTAAATGTAGGGATTTTGTGTAATAAGTGACTTTTATCTATTTTTTATATAAGTTGTGGGGTTTCAAAACCAGATTCTGAACTCAAAGACAAAACAAGATATGTATGATAAGATTGGCCTTTTCCTTATTCATAAAAATAAACTCGGAAAGAACATTTGATCGGGCTCGAAACAAAATGATTCAATCAAAATAATTTTACAAAAACATCTTATTGATCAATTTAATTGTTTTCAAAACTCAGCAAGGAAAGTTTGAGAATGTCAGACAGAAGGATGACCTTGAGAAGTTAGACTTCTCCCCAAGGTCAAGTTATCTGCAGGAAATGCACAGTGGGTGGGAAGTCAATCTGGTGGCCATGACAACCCATATCAGCCGAGATAGATGGACCTCAGAGGTGCTGGATTTATTTTCTTACAAATTGGACAAATTGATTCTTATTTCCAAACTTCTGGCATTTCGGCGATCTTATCTACACATTTCATATGCAGGTGACCTTCTGCCTTCCCAAGGTCATTGCAAAGTTTCGGTTTTATTTTGGGTCGGAGAGTTTGTGAGACATGATTGGCGTCATGGCAACCATTACCTCTGTGTTGTTAACCCCGACTGGGAAGATTTATTTTCTTACAAATTGGACAAATGATCCAGTGAGAGCATTCCTCCCTGAAGTAACCCGATAAAATGCAGGGGAGAAGTCATTAGCAGCTACAAACACAGGGACCATTTATTAATTGGCATGGACTTGTGCTGAGCGGCAGAAGGCCTGCTAATGGATGATGGACAGCAATGTACATCAAGGTTGTTCCAAATAGACCCTGCTCCCTAACATCTTCTCACATAACCGTTTCTCACATAACATCTTCTCACATAACGGTTTCTCACATAACATCTTCTCACATAACCGTTTCTCACATAACCGTTTCTCACATAACATCTTCTCACATAACGGTTTCTCACATAACCGTTTCTCACATAACATCTTCTCACATAACCGTTTCTCACATAACAGTTTCTCACATAACATCTTCTCACATAACGGTTTCTCACATAACATCTTCTCACATAACATCTTCTCACATAACAGTTTCTCACATAACATCTTCTCACATAACAGTTTCTCACATAACAGTTTCTCACATAACTGTCTCTCACACCAATATCTCACACCATCTCACATCACTACTTCTCACCCTCTCATACTGACACAGTTACCTTATAACATGTTACCAAAAGTACAGAATACTGGATCAAATGGTTCGGCCTGGGTTTGATTCCGAGATCAGATAAGAAACAATATGGGTCACCTACCGACCACCTAGGTTTTCCCAGGAATTCTGTATCTTCCCACGTTTAGATTCCTTATACTTCGAATGGACCAACAAGAGTGACTAAAAACATCAGTTGATAAGAAATTGTTTCATTATAACTGTTGTGTAATAAAGTTAAGTTAAGATACAGTATACAGTTGATCGAACAATTATTTTCCAGTTTCACCAGCCAACATCACAGTAAATCTTACCACCATCACAAACATATTTGTTAGAAATTTTTAAGAGATTTTTTTAAAAGACTAAAACCAGAATCTTTAACTGGACAGAGCGGACATAAAGATCAATGATTAAATACGAGGAAAAATGGAACGGTTTAAAATCAACTTTTTACTTTTCCTAATCTTTCGAGCGTTTCAATGTAATGATGTGACTCACACTGTTTCCCATACATTAACAAGATAGAGTTGTTTTTTTTCGTCCCTGTTTCCCCCGAGATAATTAAGATGTTAGGAGATTACGATCTTGTTGAATCTGTAGAGGGAACAGACTAGCGATACACTTACGTATATATCTCTCTGTGATTATTCTAGATTTATGGTGAAAGAACATCAAATGTTAGCTTGATAGCTGTCGAAATTCCACGCTGAAATCATGTTCGCTTTCCTCCCATTCGTTCTAATCAGCTGATGTGTCTTGCCGCCATTTAACTAGCATTGACAAGCCTCCCGATACTTTCTCCGATCATATTCTGATTGACTTAAACCAGAAACGTTTTATCTCAAATATTTTGAGTTTTATTACCCTACACTATAAATAACAAATAGTTTTTTCAGATACAAGTTTATTTTCTTGAGAAATGAGACATTTAATATTTCCTGAATTGGTTTTTGAAAAAACAAAAAAAAACAAAAATTTAATTTTAAGAAAAACAGTGAGAAATCATGAATAAATTGAGTTGAACTTACACACACGTACACACGGCTTTCTGGATGTTTTTCTCAAAAGTAACAGAAATTAGATTTTTGGTTGTGGGGCACACTGATGTCTTATATCTGTTGGCATTCATGAGGCATGGCCAAAAAACCGAAGGAAAAGTGTGATTATCTCGCAAACTTTCATCACTGATGTCAGTATGTCAAAACTCCCTGAAGAGCCGAATCAACTCCCAACAGCGTTTTGCGGGAGGGTTTGTTGTCGGAGTATATCTTGGCATGCTAAACGGTGACCTCCGTCCCCTGATAGGGGGTGTTTATCGGAGCTCACACCCAGTGACCTCCCCTACTCACTTCCATTTTTTATCTGTGTTTCGAATTCCGAAGTTAACGACCTTGTCGATGGGTATGACCTTCATGAATTTATTTCAGATAAAGTACAAATGAAGTTACATTTTTTTAAACAGTTGTACATTGAATTTTACTCTTTTTTTAAAATCAAATGACCTATTTTAAGATGGAATAAATCCATTTCTTTGTACAAGAGAATATCAAGGTTTCAGCGACAGTAGGGCTTTTCCATGCTGAGAGGTCTAATGGGTCGTACATGTCTGTCCTGGAACCAGTCTGAGCTGAGGGGGAACACTTATTGCTAAAGAATTGTTTTCTTGTCAGAAGTAAAGGGCGAGATGTTTTCCTTCTCCGACTCCGAGATAAAGGAGAGGATTAATAACGTACCACACAAAAACCTTGAAGATACTCCACAAAAACATCTGCCATCATTTGGCGGCCATTTTTGTATTCTGCATTTTGATCATGCAATTTTTCCATATTTCTTCCACGGTTGCAGTTTTTGTTTGGTAACCAGCGGATAAAGGGGGCACCTGGTCGACTAATTACCATTGGGGAGGGGAAAACCTCAACGTTACCCATGATTCACCTCATTACAATGGGAACTAGACACATACAGAAACTGCAGGCTTCCCTGTAATGCAGTTATTTAAATCATCTATTTCCTATCAATGTTCCGATATGGGATTTAAAATTAATCCCCAAATGGTTTTGTAACTTTCAGTCCTCATTACTGCACACCCATTCAAGGTTCAGCCTGGACTGGATTATAAAACGAAAAAAATCTTTACAAATTATCTGTAAAACATTTTGTGTTATGAACTGCAGCTCAGGTAAAATAGCAAATAAAAGATTAAAATAGAAAAATGCAGGCTAAGCAACCAAGGTATTTTAGATGTAAAAAGATAATTTGTTATTGACAACAAAAATGCCAACTCTGCACAAAACCTGCCAGGCAGTTAAAACTTGTTGACAAGACGGTAATTCAGAAATATATATTATCTATTTTCTTGTGACAAGCTTCGCAATAAAAAGCTTGCCTCAAGTCTTGGTAAAAAAATATATTGTGCGAGATTTGTCGACTTTAGACTGGTATGATCCCCCTTGTCAGCCGACAGATGCTATCTGTGTTTTCCGAAACGAAAATAAAACTGCAGAATAGCTTATGTGTTTAGCTCTGGATTTGGACCTCTGGTCCTACCCGCGCGATGTCCTGTACAGATACGAACCCTACCCAGACAAAAATCAGTCAATGTATGCCGGTCTTAACTGCCACAAAAAGCCGACGAAGATTTGTCTGACGGGAACACCAATATTTCACGTTGCTATTGCAACGCCTGCCAAAAAATACCGGAGAGTGCAAAATTTATGTTGCTCTTAAAACAACAGAAACATAACGTGTGGACATGCCTTGACATGACCTCAACGGAGATTATCCGTCATCATAGAGCGAGGGCGAGCTCTCCTGTCTTGGGAGGAGCAGATCATCCCCGACACTTACAGCCTTACATCACAAAAAGCAATAAATTACAATTTTATGTGATGTTTTAGCAAAATATCTTTTGTCTTGTTGACAAAATACTCGAAGTGGGAGAATTTCTTTTAAAAACATTTTACAGGGATCTTTAGTTTTTATCTTAATCATTTTTGTTCAAATAAATCAATCACAAAAAAATTTAAACAACAAAGTCAAGGTTTTTGAAATGCTCAATTAAGAAAGCTTTTAGATTAAGCTGAGGTCAATAAATCTCTTTAGATTTTGATTGTGTGATAAGGAAAGTTGATTTATTTCTATAGATTCACTAATATTTACCATAAAAATATAATTAAAATATTTCTTTGACAAATTTAAAGCTTCTGATTTATGATGTACACACACATAAAATGATACTTTCTTATTCAAGAATGATATAGTGTGTTATGGAGGCAGACCTGTCCCATACGACCACCCATGGTATAAAAAATATACATCTGCCCAAAAAGTACCGATAAAAGGCCAACTACAAAGGAATGGGCGGGCCCCTTGGGTCGACTCCATGGTTATAACAATCGGAGGTGGGGCGGAGTTACGAGGCATGACGCATGTGCTTTGCTCAACTATAGCCAGTTTGACCCCTGTATGGAGAGCTCGTAACAGAATAGCGGTGACCTCAAAAAGCACTTGTGACCACAATGGGTGTCGAAAGTAGCGACTATTTATGCCTCTTATGCCTCGTTCAGGTCTACTAGTGCACACTCCACACTGTAGAACCATCCAAACGAACAAAAGCCACTCGAAACCCCAAACACACACGGCAAATTACAGACTGATCAACATTTTGTAAGAAAATAAATTCTCAAAATTTATCTCCATTGTCATACCTGTCAGTTTTCAATCATATGTAAGAAAGCCTTTCTCCCAAAATCTATCCGTACGACCATTCCAGTGATTCTCGCCTCTACAATAAATAAAATCTTATCCTTGAAGAACCCAATATTTCAAAAAGTTTGTCCTTGGGAAATGTCCTTAAGTGTCCAAGCATAAAAAGTGTCTCGTTCAGTTTCTAATTTAAGTTTTTTTTATCATTCATTTTAAGACTCGAAGTATATATTCTAGGTAGATTGAAAATATCTGAGCATGTTCCTGAATTCCCAGTAGCTTTCTCATGTAAGCCTTTAATAGCACTGAAATCTTCTGCTCCGACAAGAGTGGTTCTGTTGAAAATCAATACAGTATACAAAAATTGCAGGAAACGTTGTCAAAACAGCTATAAATTCTTAAGGGAAATGTCGCTAGTGAATATTTTTTTTTCATTTTAAAAGAAACATGAAAAAATTTCTGTGCAAAATTTAATTTTTTTTGCCATATTTTTTGGTAAAGGACTCTATTTTATAAATTTTAGATTATATTGATTTTAATTTATAATGATGTACCCCAATCACACAAGTACCGAAACCATCCCATAATGCTCTGCATCCAGACAAGCTATAAAGATATACCTAGTACCTCAATCACACTGATACCCAAATTATCCCATAATACTTTGTGTCTAAAGGAACAATGATGATAGTACCCTAATCCCTATTATACTAGTACAAAACTATCCCATAATATTATGTCGGTCAAGCAAGGATGACAATCAAGCCACGACATTAACATTTTCTTCGATATATCACCCCTATAAGTGAAAATTATTATGCGACAGGATTTTGTTTTTGTCGTTAGTCGTCAGAGCTGTGATCACATGATACAAACCCAGACGACGTTGAGGAGTGGACATGCCTTTCTATAGCACCCAGGATAGCAAGATTCATGCTTCAATGCAACTTATGAATAAATGTGATTATAAAATATTTTGCATTTTTTCGGTAAAGAATATTACAATGTACTTTTAAGTCATTAAACTTCAGTGAATGAAGACATTTTTGTACTAATTACCAGAACATTGGTTAATTTTGGCAAATAATTTTTTGTGCGATTATCACAGGAAACGATTAAAAGAAATTTCTTGTGAAAAAGGCACATTACAAATGTCTATAACACAACAGCGTGCCGTTTATATTCACACCCGATATCCGACACGGATAACACTGTTTTTGTCGTTTATGATGACTAGTTAATTTGTGTGTGGTGTCGGGTTTAGCACACCTGTATTTTCAAAAGAAAAGTTTGATATTTTGTTGAAAGACTTTTGTTAAACTTACCCGGGTAACAAACCATTATTTACGACCTTAACGACTCCCGGACTACTAAATGAGGCCCCTTATATACACCTGTCCTGTTCAGTCTATCAGGTATCAAAGATAACTCTACTTGCTGACTTTTCCACGTAGATCTAACAATCCAGTTTTTCAACAACCAAAATGAAATTTTAAGTTGTATAACAATCCAGTTTTTCAACAAACAAAATGAAATTTTTAAGTTGAAAGTTACGATTATTTTACTGGATATTTCACACACCTGCATCTTAAACAGTATTCTATATACCTGTTTAATATTTTAAATGTTTTTAAATGTCTAATGAACTACCAAGTTCTCCGATATACCATCAGCTTCAACGAACGGTCTAATGACACATTTAAAATATAAAATTTAAATTATTCATATTTTCAAAATTATTAAAGTTGAACATTTTGCAATTCATGTTCGGGGAATCAGAGTGAAAGTAATGAGATAAAATCGTGACGAAACATTTTTTTGTTGTAATTGGGTTGAAAACATTATTTGAAAATATGCCGTAATGTGTCGTTACCTAATGAAGCGCGCTAGGGGCGAGTCGTGAGGCTGATTACCAATACGTCGCAGATTGTTATACTAATTCTCTGCCTCAGGTGACATCAGGTTAGTCAACACCTTTACAGCTCCTAAATGGTTCTCCAGGCCTGGATGGACTTCCTTATTCCCTAACGACCTTAATTAGCATGGCTCGCCTCGTCAAGGCCGCCATTACGCCGTGTTGCCGGTAGATACCTGCCACCTCACGCGGCCGCACTGTGGCACCAATGTAAACACTAGTTAACGTCTTCAAATTGAGACTTTTTCGTCTCTAAAAGTTTCCGGGGCTCAAGTTCCGTGTTCATTCGTTTAATTTACGTTAATGTTATTTTGCTTTATCGGCAGTTATAAAATCCTGATCAAATTTGCCATCGCCCACGGAAACGGATTAGAGATTGGGTTCTTAACCATTGATTAACTCTTTTGAGAGGCTCATAGGAATTCTTACAAAATTGTTAGTTTTGATCAAAATCATGTAATTTGTATAAAACTGACTTTAGACATGCATGAAACAGCTTGTTATGCTGAAAATGACATTGTTACTAAAGTTTCTTTCCTGCAGAACTTTTAAACAATAGGAGACTAATGAAGTTGAGGTATTCTCCATTACCTTTTATTGTGTATAGAAGTATGACGGTAGTGTTACACACTTCTGAAGGAAGAAAACATATTGAATATGTCTCCTTATACGAACCTTTATGATGACCTATAATAGACAGTTATCTCCCTTTAATAGACAGTTATCTCCCTATACAGACGGTGTTTGACAGTGAAGGTATCCCCCTTTACAAGGTGGTGTTTGACAGTGAAGGTATCCCCCTTTACAAGGTGGTGTTTGACAGTGAAGGTATCCCCCTTTACAAGGCGGTGTTCGACAGTGAAGTAATCCCCCTTAACAAGGCTGTGTCCGACCATGAAGTTATCTCCCTTAACAAGGCTGTGTTCGACCATGAAGTTATCCCCCTTTAGAAGACCATACATGAGTGTGAACAGTTATCCCCCTTTATCTAACAGTACTAAATATGTGTATACCAGGCTATTACTTGGTTCATTCATCATTCTACAATTTTCCCATGTCAACAAATTTGTTACATCCGCGTTTAAACACGAGGATGACATGAAAATTACACCAAAATACATCTCAAAGTCAGGCGACAGCAAAAAGTGGAAACTTAAAACTTGTTCTAAAGGTGGCGTCCTGACAGTAAATATAGGTCAAATGTGAATCACATGAGCTCCCCTTTATGACTGCAAACCCGAGTCTGAACTGTATGTGGCCTGTATTTCTACAACTCTATATATGTGGGACACATTATATTTCTTTTCATAAGTTGTAAGCATTATTTGTACCCAAAAGAAATGTTACCTCATAAATCTAGACAAAATTGGGCTTCAGGAAAAAACATAAGTGGTCACATGGCGTAGCTTGATAAGCATTGATAATTTTTTTCAGTAAACTACATTGCCATTTGTGAAGTTTCCATCGTATTTAAAAAACGAACTTTCAAGTAAAATTTTGTTCGCACCAACATGTCAATCTGCACCGTCCCTCCCTTCATACTCAATAAGCATCACTCCCTGATAGCTGTTCCATCATCTATACTTCCATGTGATAAAATTGTACCGCTATTCCAGTTAATGAACCCCCTCCCCCCTTGTTTTGATTTGCACACATGTTGTATTTTAATGATCAGATCCTCCCTCTGATTTCAAATTCTTGTACAGTTACTCCGTCCAATGATCCTACTTGAAAGTTTACATGGGGTCAGTGCTCTGTCTGTCTGGGGCGTAAGTCCTGGTTATCTTACCAAACGTTAACACTGAAGAATTACTCACTGCGTGCGTCAATCAACAAAACTAATCTTTTGTTTCAATGTCACACGCCAAACAATATGAAAATACATGTGAATATCAACAAATGGAAACGAAATAATCTTTGAACATTTTAGTAAAAATTATTTGTAGGCTTATTAGACTTGAAAAAATAATAATATCAAAGGGATATTCTGTTCATTTAATTGAGCACCCTCCCCTGTTGATACTACTAGAGACAGCTGTTCTGTTAAGTGATCCCCCTCCACCCTCCTGTGGGGGTCGGTGTACTCTTTGGACAGAAGTACAATTCTGGTTAGTGGACAGTAAAATAGGAATCTCTCATCTTTACTACAGCAAAACGCCAACATTATCGTAGAACTGAGGAAAAGCCCGACATTATCATAGAACAGACGAACACATAAAACCCAACACGTGAGGGTCGGAGGGGGATAACAACTTCACCATCGCTGTAGGTCAGTAAAAAAAAACATGCAAAAATGCTAACTACCTCATAATGTACTATTAATGGTCGACGAAGAACAGTCGTCAAACGTAACAAACCCTGTAAACGTTGGAGTCTGTACTAAAGATGGGGAACAGTTTTGTTACAACTGTCTTCGTCAAAAACGTTCCCCCCTTAATACTGTACTATTAATGTGAGAAGTTGGCCTCTTGGCAGGCGACGACTCCCCATCAGAATGATGTAACCTTTTTTTCTGAGTCAATGTAGCTCATCAAACAGAAGTAATTTTCACAAATATTGAAAACTATTAAATGCAAAATGTTAAGTGTCCGGTATCTCTCTGATGTCGGCGGAACACCTTCGTCTATAATTCCGTCACCTTCGTGAAACTGATTTGATTGCCACTCATTGCCACATCCGCGGGCCGAGCCACCGTGGCTTCTGTCATCCTAATTGCGTAAGAGATTTCTGTGAGAGTCCTTCATATAAACAGCATCTGATGAATCGTGGCCACTTGGTAGAGACATGAATAGACCTGAAGACAGTTTACTGCATTGATGAAAGAATTGTCTGATCGTCTTTAATCAAAATCTCCTACCGTTATATATATAAATTTGGGGTATAAAAACACCCCTCGCGTGGCTCTTCTCTCTTTCTGTCACCTTTACAGATTTGTCAGTTTGCCATGATGACAAAAGTACATCAAAAGTGCCCCCCCCTCCCTCCACCCCTCCCAACTGTTGCACTAGTAAGTTACCATGGTAACTGAGGTTACTGCTTATACAAAACATTGGTTCCTTTATCCAAGAAAAACTTTGTCAGTTATATCATTTGTGTACTGTGACCAGTAATGTGCAAAATCGTCCAAAAGTTTATGTCCTTCTTGTAACATTTTTAAGAAGCTTTATCTAAAAGGTAGACATTTTTAATGATGTATGATGGGAAAACGGACAGATGCATCATGGGATATGTTAAAATAATTAACGTTTAATTATTTTTTTATTTTCTTCATTGAAGCAAACAGACTGGTTGATCTAGAATTTTTAAAAGAAGTGTATACAGACCACAAAAAAGGTCACTCGGGGAACAATCTACTGAAGAACAAGTATAATCAATAGCTCGTACCTCTGTAAAAACACTTAAATAACATGAAAAATTAATCAATTTGGATCATAAATGTGCTTCTATTAGCTAGGGTATGAAAAGTGCTTCGCTGTGAGTTTCAACGGTATCTCTCAAAAGTCTTATCCAGGTGTACGTTGATAACATAATTAAATAATAAAGACGACTGGTCCTCCAACTTATCTCTGGTATACGTAGGCGTTATAACTGAAGGTGTTATCAGTCTATGAGCAATTAATGGACGGATGTGCTACAGAAGCAATCGTGATAAAATCGCAGAAAAAGCAATTTTGTTTGGTCAGTTAGTTCATTCACGAGTTCCGGATGATTTTCTATTCTTTTTAGAATAATTCTGATAAACTAATGAGAAATTGATGTAGGTTTCCTTTTCAATTGAAATGTCATATCTGGGCCAAGTCATTTAAAGATTGATTAATGATGAAGTTAACGCAACACTTTTATAAAGAACAATTTTTTTATTTCATTTTGAAAATTTCAGTGTCTACGACTCTTTTAAGCTTATTAGATTCTGTTATTGCTACAGACTTACAGGTTAAATTTTTCGCAAATAATTTTTATCTAATCACGTACCTATATTAGCAACTGTTGTCATAGTAACGAACTGTCGCCGTGGCGATACAGAGGGTGCTGAATGTTCACCTATAGTACTGCTAATGAGGTAAAACTAATATAGTTACTTAATTGAACTTCAGTTGAAATCGATCGACATGCAAAGTTAATTAATAAAAGAGCGCATCCGGCTTGCATCAGCTCATTACGACAAGTGTACATCGCCATGGCGACCACACACCCCGCTCATCAGTGTGACAAAGCATGGCAACGACTATACAACACACTGACGAACAAATAGCGGCTAATTACCACTTATAATGTAATAGGTTGTTTGTATTTTTTTCTTGAATTATTATATAAAAGAGTCCCATAAACCTTTACCACTTCCACTTGTGGGCTAATATTTCCCAGAATCCACACCAGACTTTTAGAATGGGCCCCTCCTATAATTTCCTCTCGGGGAGAAAGTACCGTACCACCATCACTCCGACAGAAAAAAAAATACAATACACAGGTGCAATTTGCACTGAATGTAAGAAGGTCGTGTGCGAGGCGCGCTAATCAATGCTGATGAATAATAGGTCTTGTGTACTGTAGTGAACTGAAGTTTCTTCGTTTGTCCTCTTTTCATTTTTTTGTAATGTTCGCCGGCAATTTTCTGCTAAATGTCTGTGGGAAGAAAAACATATGCTACATGCTTCAAGTGTGAGAGCCAGCAAATGAAAAATTGGAAAGTCTTTTTTCCCCAATATCAAATCTCAGCTTGGCGTGTGTCATAAAAAATTTGAAACTCCAATCGAAGTTTCTCAACCAAGCTTGGTATTGAAAATTCAATTCACTGAAATTTGAACCAAAATCTTCTTTTTTTTCTCCTCAAAACTCAAAATCTCTGCTTGGGGTATTATTTAAAATGCAGTTCCCAGAAAGTCTGGACCCAAAATTGTGTTTTTTCATCCTAAGTACCAAACATCAGCTTGGAATTGAATGTGCATTTCACTGAAAATTCAAACCAAAATCAAATCTCACCATATCAATTTTATATGACTTGGATCTGGCACAAGAAATCGTTGTAGATTAAAAAAAAAAGTTCAAAATTACAAGATCAATTGGAAGGAAAAGAGGTTAAGTATTGCAAGTAATACAAGATGGTAACTTAGATCAGAAAAGATCAATCACTTCCTTAAAC